>CM077091.1:36066988-36321390 GCA_039513925.1 Platanthera zijinensis | reverse complement strand
TCCAAATTGGATCTGAGATCGGGCTATTACCAGCTACGGATCCAGGAAGAGGACATTCCGAAAACTGCATTCAGTAGCAGATACGGACTATACGAATTTACTGTAATGCCCTTCGGGCTCACAAATGCGCCGTCAGCATTTATGAGCCTTATGAATCAGTGTTTAAGGAGTATTTAGATATATCTCGTCATCGTGTTTATCTCGATGACATCCTCATTTACTCAAGGACAGAAGAGAGCACACAAAACATCTGACGCTGACTCTGAAGAAACTACGGGAGCACAAGCTTTATGCAAAGATCAGCAAGTGCCAATTTTGGTTGAAGGAGGTGGCCTTCCTAAGCCATATCATCAGTAGTGCTGGGTTAGCAGTGGACCCGGCCAAGATCCAAGCAGTTCGGGACTGGCCACATTTAAAGACGGCCACAAGATGTACGAAGTTTCCTAGGGCTTGCCGGATACTACCGGAAAATTCGATGGGGGATTCTCTCGTATCGCCCTCCCACTCACATCTCTGACAAGGAAGGAGGTGCCCTTTACCTGGACCCACGGTGTGAAGAGGCTTTTCAAGAGCTAAAGGGGCGACTCACTTCGGCCCCTATACTTACCCTCCCTTCAGGGAAAGGAGGATTCCAGGTCTACACCGACGCCTCCTACCAGGGCATGGGGGCAGTAACTTATGCAGAATGGCCATGTGATAGCTTATGCTTCTCGGCAGCTGAAGAAGCACGAGCAAAAACTACCCAATCCATGACTTAGAGATGGGAGCTGTTTTTTTGCATTAAAGGTCTGGCGTCACTATCTATACGGTGTCCACTGCGACATATACTCCGACCACTAAAATTTGAGGTATGTGGACACGCAGAAGGAGCTAAATATCAGACAGAGACGATGGGTGGAATTTTTGGCAGATTACAGTACGAGATGCCACTACCACCCGGGAAAGGCGAATGTGGTAGCAGATGCATTGAGCCGAAAGAAGACCGCGAACACTGAAGTAGGAACACCATATGATGGCCTTGGAGTTGATTCAGACGTTTGATAAAATGCAAATATCCCTAGTATCCGAGGTCACCCTGGGCTATACCAGGAATACCTTCATCATTAATCGCCACGGATGACATACGAGAGCGGGTCAAGGATGGACAGAGGCAGGATGCCCAGCTAGATCCGGTAATTCCGGTCCTTAAAAGCAGGCACTGGTGGAGATTACACGCTGAGAGATGATTTAGTATGCTTCAGAGGACGGGTCTACATACAGAGGGAGGCCAGATCCGGAAAGACATCATGACGGAGGCTCATTGCAGTCGATATTCGGTACACCCGGGATTACGAAGATGACTGCAGATCTGAAGAAGACTATGTTCGGGCCCGCATGAAGAAGGATATCACCTACTTCGTGACCCGTTGCAAGGCGTGCCAATTAGTAAAAGCAGAGTGCAAAAACCCGCAGGATTATTACAGCCCCTCCCAGTACAAGTGTGAAGTTTGATGATATCGCCATGGACTTTATACAGGACTTCCTCGATCCAGGACAGGGAACGATTCGATATGGGTAATCATCGACGACTGACGAAGGTGGCGAGGTTTATTCCAATCAGGAAGGTATGACTCGGTGGGAGTGTTAGTCCGGAAGTTTGTGGAGCAGTTCGTTCGCTATCATGGCGTCCCCAAGTCGATTGTATCAGACCGGGATGGACGATTTACATCCAGGGAGTGGAAGTCAGTGCATGACTTACTTGGGCACTCGACTAACATTCAGTACGGCTTTTCATCCCCAGACGGATGGACAGACGGAACGGACCAACCGGACGCTGGAGGATGTTACTACGACTCTGCATATTGAGATCGTGGTGAACCTTGGAGAAATTGTTACCATTGATCGAGTTCTCATATAATAACAGCTACCAGTCTAGTTAAAGATGGCTCCTTATGAGGCGTTGTACGGACGAAAGTGCAGGACTCCGCTGTCATGGATACAGGACGAGGAGACTAAGGCATTGATTCGGATTTGTTGAGGACACCGAGGCTCAGGTGAGATTGATACGGGACGGATGCTAGAAGCACAGAGCGGCAGGCTAGAGTATTTCGACGCTCGGCACCGTGTGGGGTGGAATTCCAGGTAGGAGATCAGGTGTTCTTGAAAATCCGACCCATGCATGGATTTACTCGGGTACGCGGACAAAGGAAGAAGCTCAGCCCAAGATACATGGGACCCTTATAGGATCCGGAGCGGATCGGTCCCTTGGCATACAGGCTGGAACTGCCACGGGAGCTGCAAGTCTGCACGACGTATTCCATATATCCTCTCTTAGGAGAGCTCTACTCCGTCCAGAGCAGCAAGTTATAACCACAGATGGACCGATAGCATCTGATCGGTCAGTTCACCTAGAACCAGTCCGGATTGATGACAAGGGGTACGAGTTTCTACGCCACAAGAAGGTCCCGTTAGTCAAAGTCCTGTGGAGAAATCACGGAGAGAGGAGCACACATGGGAGCCCCAGGACTTGATGCGACAAAGATACCCGGAACTCTTCAGTCAGGTATTCCTCACACCGCTCAAGATGTTCAGTTCCCTTCATATGTTTAATTAGTAGAACAAAAATTTCAAGGATATGGCTAATCTTTTGTTATTTGGGTCTAGATTTTTGCCATTTGGGCTAAACTTTAATAAACGCCCTAAACCTCACATATTAAACACAGTGTCGTGGCATAAAACCTTCAACTCTCATTGGATGTTACAAGTTCTTCCTCCCGATAGGAGTCCCCGTAGGCCAAACGCTGGATTTCGGGGACGAAATCTTTGTTTTGTTTATTGGGATTTGTAACATCCCATTTCCAACTAGACCCCTAAGAGTGATTTTGTCATGGCAAAACCCTAGAAGCCAAGGAAGAGTCAAGTGAACCTGGTAGTGTGAATAGGGCCACTGTGGTCTGCACTTAGCAGATCCCTGAACCTTGATTTAAAAGTGATCATGAGGCTTCACTAAGACTCCAAGACCCACACCATACCCTCATAGACCTAGTGAGAGGTCAATGGGTCACCAAAGACCCATGGAGGCATTCAACAGACCCAAGTTGACCCAAGTTAACTATAACCCTAGCTAGGTCAAATTGACCTACACAGGGGTCCATTTCAGTCCATTAGCCAAATATACCCCACCAATACCCTTATAACCCTAGGAAGAGGTCAATGGGTCACTAAGGACCCATGGAGAGCAGTCAATGGGGCTAAGTTGACAAAGTCAACTATAGCCCTAATTGGTCAAATTGACCCACCAAGGGTCAATTGCAGTCCCTTAGCCCAATAGACACCACCTCTACCCTCATAAGCCTAGTGAGAGGCCAATAGATCACCAGGACCCATTGGATCAATCAAAGGCTAGTTTGACCAAAGTCAAACCCTTAACTAAAATGTCCAAATACCCTAGTTAAGGGCCAAGTGACTTCAAGGGCCAATACAACCCCACCATGACCCTAGGGGAGGCTAATGGGTCCCAAGGACCTATTAAGGAAATATCAAGGATCAAATTGACCTAGGTGGGCCCTAGTCCACTTTGGGTCAAGTTAGCCCAAATGGGCTAACTCAAGCTCAAGCCTATTTCATTAGGGCTAACTTGACCCAAGTGGCCAAATAGATTGGTAGGCTGACATGTGACATGTAGGAGCCCAAATTTCAGGCTTGATGACTAGGAGAGAGAAAATCATCCATGGAGGAGAGAGAAAGAGAAGGAAGAGAAGGAAGGAGGATTTGTGCTCCTCCTCCCCCCCTCCCCAACCTCCCCATTCATTTCAGAAGGACAAGGGGAAGTCCAGCAGCTTTTTTTTGACTGGCTGGAGCAAGCTCCACACCTCCACCACCCCTAGCCGCCAACCTTGACTTTGCAAAAATGGCACATGCCATTTCAGCCACCTAACACCTCCCCTCACCTCTTTAAAAGCCCCAGCAAGGTCCAAGGAGTAATCCCCACCATTTTCCTGAAGAAACCAAGCCAATACTGCATCTTTGAGCAATCCGACCACACCGCCACCACCATGCCAAACCGACGATCCTCCCGACTTCAGGCCGCCAAACAGGTTCTCCTCCACTCCTTGACTCATGGACAGATCTTAGAAATCGATAGGTCCAAGGTTCGGGCTCAATTTAGCCCGATCCAAATCAAAAAAATCACGATTTTTTCCATGAATTTGAGGTTGTCGGGTTCGCCGGAATGGGCTTCTCGGCGGCCGTACCGCCGCCTGGAGGTAGCCCGACCACCACGAAGGTGTCGGCGGCGGTGGCGGCCGGGGAGGCGGCCGGATGGCCGGCGGCAGCCGCTGCAAGTTGCTCCAGGCGGGTTGAATCAGGGCCGTCGGCTAGAGCTTGAAGACGACCCGATGCCGTCCAGGGCTGCGTCAAGATGCGTGCGGGATTGATAATAAACTATAGGTTATATTATTTAGAAATATTTCATTCCTGTCACAGCATTGTATTTAATGTTTTTAATTTTTAAAAATACTCTAGAGCATATTCAGAGAAAATGAGCAGCACATAAATTGTAGCCTTCTGAGTCTACTTTCAAACAAAATTAGTTTGAACCAATTTGTGTGGCTGGTTTGACCAGAGCACTCTATTTGGTGGGGGCTATACAAATGACTAGGCAGTCATTAAACTAGTGGCCCACACTTCATCCTTGGTCCAAATGGTCTGAAATTTTGGAAGGGAGTCATCCTACCCTATACCTAGTCCCTGCCCAAAAATGGAATTTTTGGGAATAATTTTCCTATAGTTTTTATAAATAATTTAATTATGCTAGGGTAAATTAATTAGGGGTCAAATGAAGTCCAATTCAACCAAATTTTGGTGGGATGGTTATGAGTCAATATAGACCCCCTGGTTAAATTTCATTAAGTTTGGAGTTGATTTGAATAGGATTCAAGCAAACCCTAGCCTTTGCCTAAGAGGGGTATTTTGGTCCAAATTGTAATTTTGGCTTTTAGTGTCCAATTCACCTCAACAGAGGTTCAAACTTTGTACACTAGTTTGGGATGACAGATACACCTCCCAAAGGAAATTTGGGGGCAGTGGAGTTGGTTTGGCCAAGATCTTAGGTCAAACCCTAAGGAAGGGCTTTTGTACCTTGTGAAGGGCATATGGCCAATCACCTTGTATGGCTATGAAATTTTGTAGGAGTAGGGTTTTGGTAACTATAACCCTGGTAAAAAATTAGGGCATTTTGGAAGGTTTAGGACCCTAAAATCCCTAACCTTAGTTTAGGGCACAATCTTCTAAGGTTGAAATGGGCTAGCTAAACACCTCAAACTAAGCTGGAATTTTGATAGATTGGTCTTAAGGACATTATGAGCCTCTGGTAATTTAATGGGGAATTTTGGGGCACTAATTATAGCACTTCATTTGTAACCCAAGAAATGCTTAAATTAAGTAAATAATTTATTATGCTACTTCTGATAATTGAGAAGTCCTGAAATTTTGGCAGAGGTTGTTTGGAAGCATGAAGAGTTTATATAAATTTTATAAGAAGTCTTGGACAAGTATATGAGGTAGTTAGTTTCACAAGACTGTCATTTGATGGAATTATTCAAAAATTCATTTAAGCCTATTTACTAATAAATAAATTATGAAATTTGGCCCACCATGTATATGCCATTAGATTCATAATTGAAATTTCCCTGAATTTTTGGAAGCAATACATTATTTTATATTTATTAAATGAATTTCCAAGACTTAAATGAATATTTGATTTAAAGATAAAGCTTTACTGAAAAGAAATATATAATTTGGAAGAAGAGTTATATCATTATCTGAGTAACATATAAAATTTGCAAAATGATTCCTTGAATGAAAGTAGTACTTCTTGTTCATTTTTTTGGAAATTTTAGACATTAAAATAATTAAATGAATTATCAAATGAGTAAGGAAAATTTTGGAACTCTGGGATTTAGACTTAAAGGTCATAATGAACCTCCATTAATTATTATAGGGGTGTAGGAGGATTATTTTATATACATCCCATTTACATAAAGATTGACTTGGTGGTCGCGTTTAGCAATTTTGGATCTATTTTGTTTAAATCATTTTGAGCAATTTACTTACTGTATAATCATGAAAATTTGGCCAATGATGTTGTTTAGGCCAGTATCTACTTTAGAAAATTAATTAAGATTTTTGGATGAATATTTATTGCACATGCCTCATTAATAAAAGGAAAAGGATATACTTTCAAAAATTGATTAGTGTCACTTGAATACATGAAAAATTGTTATATCTTGGATTTATTGTTAAATGGTTATTTATAGTTTATCATGAATTTATGAAGCTTTATACCTCACTGAAAAGTGCACTTCATGCTCAATAGGTAGCCCTTAGAAGCTTTATGGAATTAAATAAATATCAGAATAATTGGAAAAATGATAATCTTTTGGATTTAGTCCATTTGCATCATGATAAGTCTCCAGTAAATAATTCAGGGCATTCGGATGATCTTTAGAATACACCCCTATCCGGTTCAACGTATCGCCTGAGTTGGTGTGCATATAGCAAAATTGATAAATTGGAATAAGTCAAGGTCGGGGATAGTTATTGGAGTTAGAACTGTTAATGTGGATGATTTCCCATTAGAGAGAAAAGAGAGGAGTGAGAGTGGGTTGGCTAGTGTTAGGTGGTGCGTGTATCGACGAAATATCGTCTTTCTCGTAGTAATTAGGAGAGTCAAAACTTCGTCGTAGGCATAGAGTAAGTAGTAAACTTAGGGTTTCACACTTTCCCCCACAGTGTCCCGGGTGATAGTATAGGTTACTTGGGCAATAAGCCCAGTAGTTGTGATAGTGGTCTGGCGAGCTTTGGCTCGGTTGTTGATTACGACGGACATGATAGTCCGGGGAGCTTTAGCTCGTTTGTTGATTACGACGGACATGATAGTCCGGGAGAGCTTCGACTCGGTTTTAGATTATGACGGACGGTTTGTCGGGGAGCTTCGGCTCGGTTGTAGATTGTGACGGACGGGATTGTCCGGGAAGATTCGGCTCGGTTATTTATTGGACTCATAACTATTGCATGTGCATAAAAGGTATAAGGTGGTGGGTCTTCGATATTGGGGAGTTCGTTGCCCGACACCATATATCGTTGACTCGGCATGTTGCTTTTACACTTCGCCAACAGAAGTCCGGTGCGCCAGCCGGCAAGAGTACGCAGACGTCCGCTTAGTGCACCAAGCGTTGAGGCGTACGATAGGTCAGACTGGTAGTGCAAATACTGGTTTTTGAGGTGGGCGAGGCCCAACCCACCGCTTCCGTCTGCCACTACGGAGGTATCCTGGGAGGTAACGGCTCTGAAAGGGGAACTAAAGGTCTGTGTACACAGAGTCGAGTGGGTGAGTTGCACTTGCATGTTGTCACATCATGGCAATAAATGAATTTCATAGCATAACCATCGCATATAACCAGACACCTAATGTATAAGCGGTATGGGACGCTCTATACATTAGGCCTTGCAAAACGACCCCTTGGCCTATAAGTTCGTGTGAGCGTGCTTATAAGTTAAGGTTCTCTTTCAATATTATAAACCTGCTAATAGACACCCTATCGTATAAATCGGTATGGGACTTTTTTATACGATAGGAGCCCTGCAGAAGATCCTTTAGCTTATGTGTACCCACATAAGTTAAGGTTATTATCTAATTATTATCATGCGTACACTGTTAGTTTAGTTCCACTGCCATCTGAAATTTGAATACTCTCCACTTTCATGTCCTTCCTTTCCTTCTCCCCGCTGGTGCTTAGGAGCCATGGGGGAAGGGGTGGGGGACGATAGAACTTAGTCTTTTAGACTAACGGTTTTCGAACCACATCATTTAGGGGACCACGGAGCCCAGCATGGAGGAGCAGCCCGGAGGTCGGGCACGTTTGGAGATCGGACAGTCTAGCACTGGAGTCCAGACAGCAGGGACAGTAAGTCCCGAACTATAGTAGTTGCACTAGTTTGCTTCCGCGATGAGGGAATTGTAGTGAGGATTTGATGTACCGGGCATAAGCCCGTGATTTTATTATATGTACTATCTGTGGACACTCCCTTCGTGGAGTTTAATTTTCTTATATGTGATTTCTCGTTGTGGACTTGCTACCTTCTTAAGTATATTGCTACTGATTATGATCGACGTGGCCGGCAGAATCGGCGTCTGTAGTGACGACCCTTCCCGGGTGGCGAGGTGTCACCGCAAGGCGGCGGTTCTGGGCCTAAGACCCCGGTGTCGAAAAAAAAAAATGGGGTTCTTACAACGGGCGTGTCCAGGGCATGTCGGGGGTACACGGCCTGGGACACGGGCGTGTCCCATGGCGTGTTCAGGCTAGTCGACGATTGATAGTCGACGAGCGTCGAGCCTGGGACACGGCCTTCGACACGGGCGTGTCCCAGGGCGTGTTCGAATTATTTTTCGAAATTGGCCTATTCAAGTCAGAGCCGCACACGGCTTGAAACACGGCCGGAACACGGGCGTGTCAGGCTGGACACGGGCGTGTTGGTTGCCGTGTTCCCGACCCGTGTACTGGTTTTGGAAATCGGTGAGTACGTGTAACAGGAGACACGGGCGTGTCTCAGAGATGACACGGCGTGTCAGGTTCGACACGGGCGTGTCGATGCCCGTTTGTTCAGTGGTTCATACCGCGTGTGCCGCTTAAAGGTACACGGCCTGTAACACGGGCGTGTCACAGGCCGTGTCAGCTAAAATAGAGTTTTTTTTTGGGCAAATCGTGGCCGTTCAGTTTTCTCTCTTTTGATCCAAGGGCTCAGGTGGTTTCCTGGCTGGATTAAGTCGTGATGGAAGAATGAAGAAGTCATTCTTCATTTGTGCTTAAGGAAGAGAGAAAGAGAGAGGAAGAGAGAAAGAAGGAGGAGGAGAGCAAGCCACCGGCTGAGTTCCCGTGGTCCGATTCGTGATCCGAAGCCGGCGTTGTGAAGGCAAGGCTGCTGCGGTTCTTTCTCTAACCGGCTCGTTTTCGATGGCTCCGAAGAGATCGACAAGGGTAACGATCTCCCTTCTTGGACATGTAAAGTCCTTTCTTTTCTGCATTGCTTAGGGAAAACCCTTCCCGCGAGGTGTGCGGTGGGTTGTGGTGTCCCTTGGGGTAGATATGTGAAGTCCCCCTTGTTAGAGGCCGGAATTGGAGTACGGCTCTAGGCATGCTGTGTGAAGCCCATCTGACGTGGTCTGGATTGGTGATGCTTGTTTGCATATCGGAGAAGGCTCCGTGATTATGGCTTGTGATGCCTATGGCTTGTGATGCCTTGTTCCTACCTGTTGCTTGGTGCGGCAGGAAGTACTGGATGATGTCCAGGAAATGAAGAGGGTTGGATGCAACTCTTGTGGCCGTGTGTTGCCCTTTGTGAGTGGTTGAGCCGTTGGGATGCAACTCGATAAAAGGCAGATTGCCGAACAGGAAAGGTGGAAACCGACCCGCGCCTATAAATAGCCATGGATACTTCCGTATTCGAGGTGGCACGGCGACTTGAGCAATGGGGGGTGGCTGATCGTACCTGCGTTAGGTCCGTCCGACTTGGAAGCCTGGTTATAGGTTTTGTTGGAGCCCTAATGAGAGTCTTAGGCCCGCGCGCCGGAAAGACTAGACATGCTCAAATACGTGTAGACGTTGGTGTTGACCTGGTATTCCGGTCACCGAGAATGTGCCCTTAGTGCACGGACGTCGGGCCGTGTGGCCGATAGTTTGTGATGGCTTGAATGTGCCTGCGCGCACATAGTTGCTATTTGATGATGCCATGCTTGCGGGAAAGACTCATGCCCGAGAAAGGGGTAGGATTGTTATAATTGGGTCAGCTGAAAGCTGACCGTTGCATTGTTTGCCACCGGTTGGGGTGGATTGTTCCCGTGCAGGTGCTGGAGAGCCAAGTGGTAAATGATGGGCTGAAGCCCTACTGCTGTTGCTGCTGCTGCTGCGGCTAGCCCTTAAAGGCTAAGCGAATGGCTTTGTTTTGTTTTCTCTTGTACTCATGTATGGCCGGCCTACGCGCCGAGGTTTGTAAAACATGTTGTATGTAAAGGAACTGTAAGGCCTTAAGGCCAAACTCTTGGATTTATGTACATTCCGTGGTATATATATAAAGGTGGTTTATATATTGGACATTCCTGTTTAGAGTTCAAAGTTGTTAACTTAAAGCTTCCGCTAGAATGCTCTGAGTTAGGATTCGTATTTGATTTGGTATTATCCTGTGACCTCACCGTCTGTTTGTGGCATATAGTGTGGGGCCCCGGGCGGACCTTCTACGATACGTCATTTAACGGAATGTACCTAAATCCAAGAGTTTGGCCTTAAGGCCTTACAGTTCCTCTTTACATACAACATGTTTTACAAACCTCGGCGCGCTGGCGGCCATACATAGTACAAGAGAAAACAAAACAAAGCCATTCGCTTAGCCTTCAAGGGCTAGCCGCAACAGCAGCAACATCAGCAGTAGGGCTTCAGCCCATCATTTACCACTTGGCTCTCCAGCACCTGCACGGGAACAATCCACCACCGGTGGCAAACAATGCAACGGTCAGCTTTCAGCTGACCCATTATAACAATCCTACCCTTTCTCGGGCATGAGCATTCTTTCCCTGCAAGCATGGCATCATCAAATAGCAACTATGTGCGCGCAGGCACATTCAAGCCATCACAACTATCGCCACACGGCCGACAGTCCGTGCACTCAGGGCACATTCTCGGTGTACCGGAATACCAGGGTCAACACCACCGTCTACACGGTATTTGAGCATTCTAGTCTTTCCGGCGCGCGGGCCTAAGACTCTCATTAGGCGCTCCAACAAAACCTATAACCAGGCTTCCAGTCGGACGGACCTAACGCAGGTACGGATCAGCCACCCCCGTTGCTCAAGTCGCCGTGCCACCTCGAATACGGAAGTATCCATGGCTATTTATAGGCGCGGGTCGGTTTCACTTTCCTGTTCGGCAATCTGCCTTTTTTATCGAGTTGCAGCCCAATGGCTCAACCACTCACAAAGTGGCAACACACGGCCACAAGAGTTGCATCCAACCCTCTTCATTTCCTGGACATCGTCCAGTACTTCCTGCCGCACCAAGCAATAGGTAGGAACAAGGCATCACAGCCATAGGCATCACAAGCCATAATCACGGAGCCTTCTCCGATATGCAAACAAGCATCACCAATCCAGACCACGTCCAGATGGGCTTCACACAGCATGCTAGAGCCGTACTCCAATTCCGGCCTCTAACAAGGGGGACTTCACATATCTACCCAAGGGACACCACAACCCACCGCACACTCGCGGGGAAGGGTTTTCCCTATGCAATGCAGAAAAAAGGACTTCACATGTCCAAGAAGGGAGATCGTTACCCTTGTCGATCTCTTCGAGCCATCGAAAACGAGCCGGTTAGAAAGAACCCGCAGCAGCCTTGCCTTCACAACGCCGGCTTCGGATCACGAATCGGACCACGGGAACTCCGCCGGTGGCTTGCTCTCCTCCTCCTTCTTTCTCTCTTCCTCTCTCTTTCTCTCTTCCTTAAGCACAAATGAAGAATGACTTCTTCATTCTTCCATCACGACTTAATCCAGCCAGGAAACCACCTGAGCCCTTGGATCAAAAGAGAAAACTGAACGGCCACGATTTTTGCCCAAAAACTCTATTTTTAGCTGACACGGCCTGTGACACGCCCGTGTCACAGGCCGTGTACCCTTTAAGCGACACACGCGGTATGAACTGACTGAACAACACGGGCATCGACACGCCCGTGTCGAACCTGACACGCCCGTATCATTCTTGAGACACGCCCGTGTCTCCTGTTACACGGTACTCACCGTTTCCAAAACCAGTACACGGGTCGGAACACGGCAACCAACACGCCCGTGTCCAGCCTGACACGCCCGTGTTCCCGCCGTGTTCAAGCCGTGTGCGGCTCTGACTTGAATAGGCCAATTTCGAAAAATAATTCGAAACCGCCCTGGGACACGCCCGTGTCGAAGGCCGTGTCCCAGGCTCGACGCTCGTCGACTATCAATCGTCGACTAGCCTGAACACGCCCTGGGACACGCCCGTGTCCCAGGCCGTGTACCCCCGACACGCCCTGGGACACACGCCGTGTCCCAGGCCGTGTCAAACAGCCTGCTACTCAAACTTTTTGTTGAGTCTTTTTGGGGCCTTTTTGGGGTGTTACAACCCTCCCCCCTTAACAAAATTTCGTCCCGAAATTTGCACGATAAGAAACAAAACAAGCAATGCTATAACCATGTTATAACAAAAAGTACACGGTCTACAGTTTATACAAATAACTCGGGAAACTCAGCTCGCATGGTCTGCTCTCGCTCCCATGTTAGCTCTTCACGCCACCATATCCCATCGGACCTTGACCATCCCGATCACTTTGTTCCGCAACTGTTTCTCGGCTCGATCCTCGATCCGAATTGGTCTAACCCTCGTCGTTAGCCCATACTCGACCAGTTACCCGATCATTCTCCACTACTTGAGCTGGATCCTTCACCGCCTTACGAAGGACTGAGATGTGAACACATCATGTAATCCACCCAAGTCCGCTGAAAGTGCTAGTCGATAAGCAGCTTCCCCAACTCGCTCCACCACCTCAAACGGACCAAGACACCTCAGACTTAGCTTTTTTCAAACGCCGAATCCTGGACACGCCTTTGAAGGGTTTGATCTTCAAATATACCCAATCACCCACCGCGAACTCCACGTTCCGATGTTTGGCATTGTAGTACTTTGCTTGACGATCTTGGGCTATCAATAGCCTTTCCCGAACAGAGCGAATGAGCGAGGTAGCTTCTTCGACTTCCTTTTTCCCATTCAGCTTCGATTCGCCTGCTTCTGCCCAAGCTAAGGGTGTACGGCATTTACGCCCATACAACGCCTCAAATGGTGCCATACCAATACTCGCTTGGTAGCTATTATTATAGGCAAATTCGACAAGAAATATATAATCTTCCCATCTCTTACCAAAGTCTAGGGAGCACATGCGGAGCATATCCTCCATCGTCCTGTTGGTTCGTTCAGTCTGGCCATCCGTTTGGGGATGAAAGGCCGTACTAAACGCTAACTTTGTACCCAACATTTGATGAACGAGCCGCCAATCATTCGATGTGAACCGCCCATCACGGTCACTAACAATGCTCCGAGGAACACCGTGCAGTCGAACAACTTGCTCCACATACAGCTTGGCCAATGTTTCCACTGAATCGTCTCTTCTGTTTGGAAGGAAGTGCGCCACTTTTTTCAACCGGTCCACAATCACCCAGATTGAATCATGACCGCGTTGAGATCTCGGCAAGCCATGCACGAAATCCATCGAAATGTCATCGAACTTCCACTCCGGAATAGGTAACGACTTCAGGAAACCGCCAGGCTTCTGGCATTCTGCTTTCACCAACGCACAGGTGTTGCATTCAGCCACATAACGTGCGATATCTTTCTTTAGTCCGGGCCACCAGAATAACTTTTTCAGATCTCTGTACATCTTTGTGTCCCTGGGTGAACTGAGTACTTTGCAAAGTGAGCTTCGTACATCAACTCTTCCCTCAATTTACCCACACTTGGGATGCACACTCCGACCATTTCTCCTTAACAACCCGTTTATCCCAAGAGAAATTGGTCATCCAGCCCATCTTTAGCATAGCGCTGGAGACTTTCATCAAGCTCCGTTGCGCGCCGAACTCGGTCCGCAAGGTCATATTGCACCTCCGTCCAGTTCAAACATGCATCGGTTGACGCACCCTTGTCAATACACGATATCTCCATTACTTCCAATTCCTGGATCAAAACGCTGATCATGCCTCTGCAACAAGCTTGCCCGTACCGGAGTCTTTCGACTCAAAGCATCAGCGACCACATTTCCCTTCCCGGGGGTATAGTGAACTCGAAGGTGTAGTCCCCAAGGAACTCCATCCATCTTCGTTTGTCGCATATTCAGATCCTTCTGATCCAACAAATACTTTAGGCTCTGTGGATCTGTATAGATATCACTTTCACGCCATATAGATAGTGCCGCCACAACTTGAGTGCAAAGATACCGTCACCAACTCCAAATCATGGACGGGGTAATTCCGCTCATGCACTTTCAACTGACGCGAGCCATAAGCAATCACTTTACCAAACTGCTGGAAGAACGCAGCCTAAGCCGCTCCCTGATGCATCACTATAGATCTCATACCCATCGGTACCACATGGCGATGTCAACACAGGCGCCGTGGTCAAACGACTCTTCAAGTCTTCAAAAGCTCTGCGCGCACTCCGGCGTCCAAATGAAATTTTGATCTTTTCTCGTCAGCGTGGTTAGAGGTAAAGCAATCCGTGAGAAGTTTTCCATAAACCGTCTATAGTAGCCCGCAAGTCCAAGGAAGCTCCTGACCTCGGCACTGAAGACATCACTGGCCAATCTCGGATGGCACTTATCTTCAACGGATCCACGCGATACCCTCTCGCTTACCACATGGCTAAAAAGGCTACTGAAGAGAGCCAGAACTCACACTTTGAGAACTTGGCAAAAAGCTTATTCCTCCGCAGGGTATGCAAGACCAACCGCAAATGGTTTGCGTGATCCTCTTCCGACTGAGAGTATACAAAGATGTCATCGATAACACAATAACAAACAAATCCAAATACTCTCGGAACGTTCGATGCATTAGGTCCATAAATACCGAAGGCGCAATACATAGGCCAAACGGCATTACCGTGAACTCATAATGACCGTAGCGTGTTCCAAACGCCGTCTTGGGAATGTCACCTTCCCTAATCCTTAGCTGATAATATCCGATTTCAAATCCAACTTGGAATAGACCGTTGATCCTGCAGCTGATCAAAGAGGTCATCAATCCGCGGAATCGGATATTTGTTTTCTCCGTCAGCTTATTCAATCTCGCGGTAGTCAATACACAACCGTAAGCTACGTCTTTCTTCTTCACAAAGAGAACAGGCGCGCTCCAAGGTGACATACTTGGGCGTATATAACCCTGCTCCAACAACTCTTGCAATTGGACTTTCAACTCAGCCATCTCCTTTGGCGCGACGCGATATGGAGAGCGGGCCACAGGTTTTGTAACACCCCAAAAAGGGCCAAAAGACTCAACTTGAAGTTTGAGTAGCAGGTCAGGTTACACGGCCTGGGACACGGCGTGTCCCGGGGCGTGTCGGGTGTACACGGCCTGGGACACGGCGTGTCCCAGGGCGTGTTCAGGCTAGTCGACGTTTGAGAGTCGACGAGCGTCGAGCCTGGGACACGGCCATCGACACGGGCGTGTCCCAGGGGCGTGTTCTATTTATTTTGCAAAATTGGCCTATTCAGGTCAGAGCCGGACACGGCCTTGAACACGGCGGGAACACGGGCGTGTCAGGCTGGACACGGGCGTGTCAGCTGCCGGTGTTCCGACCCGTGTACTGGTTGCAGCTCGATGGAGCAGGAGACAGGGCGTGTCTCAGGTTTGACACGGGCGTGTCAGGTCCGACACGGGGTGTCGATGACCCGTGTTGTTCAGTCGGTTCAAGCTGTGTGTACGCTTAAGGGGTACACGGCCTGTGACACGGGCGTGTCACAGGCCGTGTCAGCCAAAAAGTGAAATTCTGGGAAATCTTGGCCGTTCAGTTTCCTCTCTTTTGATCCAAAGGCTCAGGTGGTTTCTTGGGCTGGATAAGTCGTGAAAGGGGATTGAAGAAGCCATTCTTCTTTATCCTTAGGAAGAGAGAAAGAGAGAGAAGAAGGAGGAGGAGAGCAAGCCACCGGCGGAGCTCCCGTGGTTCGATTTGTGATCCGAAGCCGGCGTTGTGACGGCAAGGCTGCTGCGGTTCTTTCTCACCGGCTAGTTTTCGATGGCACGAAGAGATCGACAAGGGTAACGATCTCCCTCCTTGACATGTGAAGTCCTTCTTTTCTGCATTGCATAGGGAAAGCCCTTCCCCGCGAGTGTGCGGTGGGTTGTGGTGTCCCTTGGGGTAGATATGTGAAGTCCCCCTTGTTAGAGGCCGGAATTGGAGTACGGCTCTAGGCATGCTGTGTGAAGCCCATCTGGATGGAATCTGGATTGGTGATGCTTGTTTGCATATCGGAGAAGGCTCCGTGATGATAATGGCTTGTGATGCCTATGGCTTGTGATGCCTTGTTCCTACCCGTTGCTTGGTGCGGCAGGAAGTACTGGACGATGTCCAGGAAATGAAGAGGGTTGGCGGCAACTCTTGTGGCCGTGTGTTGCCACTTTGTGAGTAGTTGAGCCGTTGGGCTGCAACTCGATGAAAAGGCAGATTGCGAACAGAAAGGTGAAACCGACCCGCGCCTATAAAATGCATGGATACTTCCGTATTCGAGGTGGCTCGGCGACTTGAGCAACGGGGGGTGGCTGATCCGTACTGCGTTAGGTCCGTCCGACTTGGAAGCCTGGTATAGGTTTTGTTGGAGCGCTAATGAGAGTCTTAGGCCCGCGCGCGGAAAGACTAGAAATGCTCAAATACCGTGTAGACGGTGGTGTTGACCTGGTATTCCGGTACACCGAAAATGTGCCCTGAGTGCACGGACTGTCGGGCCGGGTGGCCGATGGTTGTGATGGCTTGAATGTGCCTGCGCGCACACATAGTTGCTATTGATGATGCCATGCTTGCAGGGAAAGAATGCTCATGCCCGAGAAAGGGGTAGGATTGTTATAATTGGGTCAGCTGAATGCTGACCGTTGCATTGTTTGCACCGGTTGGGTGGATTGTTCCCGTTGCAGGTGCTGGAGAGCCAAGTGGTAAGTGATGGGCGGGAGAGCCTTACTGGATGCTGCTGCGGCTAGCCTGGAAGCTAAGCGAATGGCTTTGTTTTGTTTTCTCTTTTTACTCATGTATGGCCGGCCTGCGCGCCGAGGTTTGTAAAACATGATGTATGTTCAGAGGGAACTGTAAGGCCTTAAGGCCAAACTCTTGTGGTTGTGTACATTCCGTGGTATTTATATATAAAGGTGGGTTTTATATATATTGGACATTCCGGTTAAGAGTTCAAAGATGTAACTTAAGGCTTCCGCTAGAATGCTCTGAGTTAGGATTCGTAATGGGTTTGGTATTATCCTGTGACCTCACCGTCTGTTTGTGGCATATAGTGTGGGGCCCGGCCGGACCTTCTACTATACGTCATCTAACGGATGGGTCGTTACTTTTGGTATCAGCTTTTCGTCGGTCTTCCTCTTTCGAATTCGTGGTCGAATTCTTTTGTGGGGGTGGCGAGCACGTGTTTGTGCGACCCGCTGTAACGCTAATGAACTCTGAATGTCCATTAAGGAATGTACAAATCTTGTTTGAGGAATCTGCGCGTTCCTTTTGTGTGTGTTTTTGCTTGCATACGTTCGCTAATGTGTGTCTTGTCCACCTATAGGTGACACGTAGTGGTGCTGGGCAGTCTGAGCCCAGCGTTCTGATGAGAGTGCGGCACCAGCTGAGGTGCCAACCCCTCCTCCATCTGCGGAAACTGTTCGCTTAGTGGCTGAGGCGCTATTTGCCATGATTCAGCCGACCGGGCAAGCGCAGCCGGCGGTAGTGCCAGTTCGTGTTGATGTAAGACCCGAGCCGGTTGAGGCTGTAGATCCACGAGCAGCTGACCGACAGTTGAAGCAATTTATGAGCTTCAGTCCTCCTACGTTTGCGGGAATGGGATCCCCAACGCAGGCGGAAGATTGGTTATCGCGTGTCAAGAGGATAATGACAGCGATCAGGCGGAGGAAACTCTCAAGGTCACCTTAGCCACCTTCATGCTTGAAGGGGAGGCGCGGTTGTGGTGGGACGAGGTAGTTGAGTTACACCATTTGGCGGGCAGGCAACTAACACAAGTGTCGATTGAGGAGTTCTCTCGATTATTTCTGGCGAAACATGTCCCAGCGGCGCAACGTATTGCTATGGAAAATGAGTTCCAACGGTTAAAGCAAGGGGAAGATAGTGTGGATGTCTACTTGCACGAGTTTACCAGGTTGGGACGATATGCGGGAACAATCTTCGCGGATGACCAAAGGAAAACGAATCGGTTCTATGAAGGATTGCGGGATGAGTTTACGATTCCTGCTTTCGAGTTCTGTGAGCCAAGGGTTTCAGGCGTTGGTTGATACTGCGTGCGCGTTGGAGAAGGACATGAGGCGAGTGCAAGGGAATAAGGGCTTGGTGGTGTCTAAGCCAGAGTTTCAAGCACCTCGCCCAGGCAAGTCGTTTTACCAGAAGAAGGGGGCAAGAGATCCAAGCCATCGGGGCAAGTGACTACGACCGTTGTGTCGGGAGCGACATCAAGCCGGATGCTCGTACATGCTATAACTGTGGGCCGAGTGGGGCATATTGCTCGTGACTGTCGAGTTGTGCAGCCCAAAGGGGTTAAAAGAAGACGGGTGCGTCATATGCTGAGGAAGGCCAAGAGTGAGCTGGGGTGGATTCCTCTGCTTCCCAGGCGCAGCCCCGAATCTATTCAACTTGGCCAACAGGAAGCGATTAAGCAAAGTGAGTCGTCACAGTACGAGTTGAGTTAGTTTACTTGCTGTGCTTTTGGTTTTGGTTTTGTTTAGCTTGTGCATGATGTGTGTGTGACTGCAGCTTTGTCTGATTCGGAATACTTTAGCGAGAGCCCTGTTTGATACGGGTGCTTCGCATTCTTTTCTGTCTGAGGATTTCGTATCTCGCATTGGGGTACCAAGTCATGTGACGGTGGATAGTACAAGGGTGCTATTGCCGAATGGCTGGTGATGCTTGCGGATAGGGCTTGCGATGTGGATGTGCCAAATAGGAAGTAGGGATTTCGGTTTGAGTGCAGCTGTGCTAGTTATCGGAGTTTGATGTGATCTTTGGTATGGACTGGCTCTCGGAGCAGCGTGCCTTTTATTGATTGCAAACTCCAAAGAGATTACACTGGGCCAGAATACCGGGCTTGTGACGAAGTTCGCTGGTATGCGAGGAGTTGGCGGAACGTTGTTGTCTGCACTCCAAGTCGTCAATGCTGTGCGGAAAGGGCGCGGAGTTATTCTTCACGCTAATTCAGGCTGTTGAGCCAAAGGCCAGTGTGTGTGGTGAAGTGCCAGTTGTGTCAGAGTTTGCCGACGTGTTCCTAAAGATCTCCCTGGGTTACCACCCCAGCGGGAGATTGACTTCTCTATTGAGTTGGTGCCAGGTGCGAAACCTGTGGCCCGCTCTCCATATCGCGTTGCGCCAAAAGAGATGGCTGAGTTGAAAGTCAACTGCAAGAGTTGTTGGAGCAGGGATATATACGCCCAAGTATGTCACCTTGGAGCGCGCCTGTTCTCTTTGTGAAAAAGAAAGACGGTAGCTTACGGTTGTGTATTGACTACCGCGAGTTGAATAAGCTGACGGAGAAAAAACAAGTATCCGATCCCACGGATTGATGACCTTTTTGATCAGCTGGCGGGATCAACGGTCTATTCCAAGTTGGATCTGAAATCGGGATATTATCAGCTAAGGATTCGGGAAGGTGACATTCCCAAGACGGCGTTTGGAACACGCTACGGGCATTATGAGTTCACGGTAATGCCGTTTGGCCTATGTAATGCGCCTTCGGTTTTATGGACCTAATGCATCGAACGTTTCGAGAGTACTTGGATTTGTTTGTTATTGTGTTTATCGATGACATCTTAGTATACTCTCAGTCGGAAGAGGATCACGCAAACCATTTGCGGTTGGTCTTGCATACCCTGCGGAGGAATAAGCTTTTTGCCAAGTTCTCAAAGTGTGAGTTCTGGCTCTCTTCAGTAGCCTTTTTAGGCCATGTGGTAAGCGGAGAGGGTATCGCGGTGGATCCGTTGAAGATAAGTGCCATCCGAGATTGGCCAGTGTTGTCTTCAGTGGCCGAGGTCAGGAGCTTCCTTGGACTTGCGGGCTACTATAGACGGTTTGTGGAAAATTTCTCACGGATTGCTTTACCTCTCACCACGCTGACGAGAAAAGATCAAAAGTTCATATGGACGCCAGAGTGCGCGCGAGCTTTTGAAGACTTGAAGAGTCATTTGACCACGGCGCCTGTGTTGACATCGCCATGTGGTACCGATGGGTATGAGATCTATAGTGATGCATCTGGGAGCGGCTTAGGCTGCGTTCTTCTGCAGTTTGGGAAAGTGATTGCTTATGGCTCGCGTCAGTTGAAAGTGCATGAGCGGAATTACCCCGTCCATGATTTGGAGTTGGCGGCGGTAATCTTTGCGCTCAAGTTGTGGCGGCACTATCTATATGGCGTGAAAGTGGATATCTATACAGATCATAAGAGCCTAAAGTATTTGTTGGATCAGAAGGATCTGAAATGCGACAACGAAGATGGATGGAGTTCCTCGGGGACTACACCTTCGAGATTCACTATACCCCCGGGAAGGGAAATGTGGTCGCTGATGCTTTGAGTCGAAAGACTCCGGTACGGGCAAGCTGGTTGCAGAGGCATGATCAGCGTTTGATCCAGGAATTGGAAGCATTGGAAATATCGTGTGTTGACAAGGGTGCGTCAACCGATGCGTGCTTGAACTGGACGGAGGTGCAGTATGACCTTACGGACAGAATTCGGCGAGCAACGGAGCTTGATGAAAGTCTCCAGCGCTATGCTAAAGAGGGGCCGGATGATCAATTCTCTTGGGATAACGGGTTGTTACGGAGAAATGGTCGAGTGTGCGTCCCAAGTGTGGGGAAACTGAGGGAAGAGTTGATGTACGAAGCTCACTTTGCAAAGTACTCAGTTCACCCAGGGAGCACCAAGATGTACAGGGACATGAAAAAGCTGTTCTGGTGGCCCGGACTCAAGAAAGATGTGGCTCGTTATGTGGCTAAATGCAATACCTGTGCGTTGGTGAAAGCAGAATGCCAGAAGCCTGGCGGTTTTCTGAAGTCGTTACCTATTCCGGAGTGGAAGTTCGATGATATTTCGATGGATTTCGTGCATGGATTGCCGAGATCTCAACGCGGTCATGATTCGATCTGGGTGATTGTGGACCGGTTGACGAAAGTGGCGCACTTCCTTCCAAACAGAAGAGACGATTCAGTGAAACCTTGGCCAAGCTGTATGTAGAGCAGGTTGTTCGACTGCACGGTGTTCCTCGGAGCATCGTTAGTGACCGTGATGGGCGGTTCACATCGAATGACTGGCGGCTCGTTCATCAAATGTTGGGTACAAAATTAGCGTTTAGTACGGCCTTTCATCCCCAAACGGATGGCCAGACTGAACGAACCAACAGGACGATGGAGGACATGCTCCGCATGTGCGCCCTAGACTTTGGTAAGAGATGGGAAGAGTATATATTTCTCGTCGAATTTGCCTATAATAATAGCTACCAAGCGAGTATTGGGATGGCACCATTCGAGGCGTTGTATGGTCGGAAATGCCGTACACCCTTAGCTTGGGCAGAAGCAGGCGAATCGAAGCTGAATGGGAAAAAGGAAGTTGAAGAAGCTACTTCGCTCATACGCTCTATTCGGGAGAGGCTATTGATAGCCCAAGATCGTCAAGCAAAGTACTACAATGCCAAGCACCGGAACGTGGAGTTCGCGGTGGGTGATTGGGTATATTTGAAGATCAAACCCTTCAAAGGTGTGTCCAGGATTCGGCGTTTGAAAAAGCTAAGTCCGAGGTATCTTGGTCCGTTTGAGGTGGTGGAGCGTGTTGGGGAGGCTTCTTATCGACTAGCACTTTCAGCGGACTTGGGTGGATTACATGATGTGTTTCACATCTCAGTCCTTCGTAAGGCGGTAAAGGATCCAGCTCAAGTCGTGGAGGCTGATCGGGTACCGGTCGAGTATGGGCTAACGATGAGGGTTAGACCCATTCGGATCGAGGATCGAGCCGAAAAACAGTTGCGGAACAAAGTAATCGGGATGGTCAAGGTCCGATGGGACAATTGTGGCCGTGAAGAGCTAACATGGGAGCGAGAGCAGACCATGCGAGCTGAGTTTCCCGAGTTATTTGTATAAACTGTAGACCGTGTACTTTTTGTTATAACAGTATTATAGCATTGCTGGTTTTGTTTCCTTACCGTGCAAATTTCGGGACGAAATTTCGTTAAGGGGGAGAGGGTTGTAACACCCCAAAAAGGGCCAAAAGACTCAACTTGAAGTTTGAGTAGCAGGTCAGGTTACACGGCCTGGGACACGGGCGTGTCCCAGGGCGTGTCGGGTGTACACGGCCTGGGACACGGGCGTGTCCCAGGGCGTGTTCAGGCTAGTCGACGTTTGAGAGTCGACGAGCGTCGAGCCTGGGACACGGCCATCGACACGGGCGTGTCCCAGGGCGTGTTCTATTTATTTTGCAAAATTGGCCTATTCAGGTCAGAGCCGGACACGGCCTTGAACACGGCCGGGAACACGGGCGTGTCAGGCTGGACACGGGCGTGTCAGCTGCCGTGTTCCGACCCGTGTACTGGTTGCAGCTCGATGGAGCAGGAGACACGGGCGTGTCTCAGGTTTGACACGGGCGTGTCAGGTCCGACACGGGCGTGTCGATGACCCGTGTTGTTCAGTCGGTTCAAGCTGTGTGTACCGCTTAAGGGGTACACGGCCTGTGACACGGGCGTGTCACAGGCCGTGTCGGCCAAAAAAGTGAAATTCTGGGGAAATCTTGGCCGTTCAGTTTCCTCTCTTTTGATCCAAAGGCTCAGGTGGTTTCTTGGGCTGGATAAGTCGTGAAAGGGGATTGAAGAAGCCATTCTTCTTTATCCTTAAGGAAGAGAGAAAGAGAGAGGAAGAAGGAGGAGGAGAGCAAGCCACCGGCGGAGCTCCCGTGGTTCGATTTGTGATCCGAAGCCGGCGTTGTGACGGCAAGGCTGCTGCGGTTTCTTTCTCACCGGCTAGTTTTCGATGGCACCGAAGAGATCGACAAGGGTAACGATCTCCCTCCTTGGACATGTGAAGTCCTTCTTTTCTGCATTGCATAGGGAAAGCCCTTCCCCGCGAGTGTGCGGTGGGTTGTGGTGTCCCTTGGGGTAGATATGTGAAGTCCCCCTTGTTAGAGGCCGGAATTGGAGTACGGCTCTAGGCATGCTGTGTGAAGCCCATCTGGATGGAATCTGGATTGGTGATGCTTGTTTGCATATCGGAGAAGGCTCCGTGATAATGGCTTGTGATGCCTATGGCTTGTGATGCCTTGTTCCTACCTGTTGCTTGGTGCGGCAGGAAGTACTGGACGATGTCCAGGAAATGAAGAGGGTTGGCGGCAACTCTTGTGGCCGTGTGTTGCCACTTTGTGAGTAGTTGAGCCGTTGGGCTGCAACTCGATGAAAAGGCAGATTGCCGAACAGGAAAGGTGAAACCGACCCGCGCCTATAAAATGCCATGGATACTTCCGTATTCGAGGTGGCTCGGCGACTTGAGCAACGGGGGGTGGCTGATCCGTACCTGCGTTAGGTCCGTCCGACTTGGAAGCCTGGTATAGGTTTTGTTGGAGCGCCTAATGAGAGTCTTAGGCCCGCGCGCCGGAAAGACTAGAAATGCTCAAATACCGTGTAGACGGTGGTGTTGACCCTGGTATTCCGGTACACCGAAAATGTGCCCTGAGTGCACGGACTGTCGGGCCGGGTGGCCGATGGTTGTGATGGCTGAATGTGCCTGCGCGCACATAGTTGCTATTGATGATGCCATGCTTGCAGGGAAAGAATGCTCATGCCCCGAGAGAAAGGGGTAGGATTGTTATAATTGGGTCAGCTGAATGCTGACCGTTGCATTGTTTGCCACCGGTTGGGTGGATTGTTCCCGTGCAGGTGCTGGAGAGCCAAGTGGTAAGTGATGGGCGGGAGAGCCCTACTGCTGATGCTGCTGCGGCTAGCCTGGAAGGCTAAGCGAATGGCTTTGTTTTGTTTTCTCTTTTTACTCATGTATGGCCGGCCTGCGCGCCGAGGTTTGTAAAACATGATGTATGTTCAGAGGAACTGTAAGGCCTTAAGGCCAAACTCTTGTGGTTGTGTACATTCCGTGGTATTTATATATAAAGGTGGTTTTATATATATTGGACATTCCGGTTAAGAGTTCAAAGATGTAACTTAAGGCTTCCGCTAGAATGCTCTGAGTTAGGATTCGTAATTGGTTTGGTATTATCCTGTGACCTCACCGTCTGTTTGTGGCATATAGTGTGGGGCCCCGGCCGGACCTTCTACTATACGTCATCTAACGGATGGGGTCGTTCCGTGTCCCAGGCCGTGTAACCTGACCTGCTACTCAAACTTCAAGTTGAGTCTTTTGGCCCTTTTTGGGGTGTTACAGGTTTCCCACCTGGCACCAACTCAATAGAGAAGTCAATCTCCCGCTGGGGTGGTACCCCAGGAAGATCTTTAGGAAACACATCGGCAAACTCTGACACAACTGGCACTTCACCGACACTGGCCTTAGGCTCAACATCCTGAATTAGCGTGAAGAATAACTCCGCGCCCTTCCGAACAGCATTGACGACTTGGAGTGCAGACAACAGAGTCCCGCCAACCCCTCGCATACCAGCGAACTTCGTCACAAGTCCGGTATTCTGGCCCAGTGTAATCTCTTTGGAGTTGCAATCAATAAAGGCACGCTGCTCCGAGAGCCAGTCCATACCAAAGATCACATCAAACTCCGATAACGGTAGCACAGCTGCACTCAAACCGAAATCCCGACTTCCTATTTGCACATCCACATCGCAAGCCCTATCCGCAAGCATCACACAGCCATTCGGCAATAGCACCCTTGTACTATCCACCGTCACATGACTTGGTACCCCAATGCGAGATACGAAATCCTCAGACAGAAAAGAATGCGAAGCACCCGTATCAAACAGGGCTCTCGCCAAATTATTGCGAATCAGGACAAAGCCTGCATCACACACAACATGCACAAGCTATACATAACCAAAACCAAAAGCACCAGCAAGTAAACTAAATCAACTCGTACCTGTGACGACGTCACTTTGCTTAATCGCTTCCTGTTGGCCAAGTTGATAGATTCGGGGCTGTGCCTGAGAAGCAGAGGAATCCACCACCGCTTTGCCCTTCTTAGCATAAGACGCACCCGTCTTCTTTTCCCCTTTGGGCTGAACCACCCGACAGTCACGGGCTATATGCCCCACCCGGCCACAGTTATAGCATGTACGAGAATCCGGCCTTGATGTCGCTCCTGACACAACGGTCGTAGTCACTTGCCCCGATGGCTTGGACCTCTTGCCCCCTTTCTTTTGGTAAAACGACTTGCTCGGGCGAGGTGCTTGAAACTCTGGATTCGACACAACCAAGCCCTTATTCCCTTGCACTCGCCTCATGTCCTTCTCCAACGCGCACGCAGTATCAACCAACGCCTGAAACCCTTGGCTCACAGAACTCGAAAGCAGGAATCTCAACTCATCCCGCAGTCCTTCATAGAACCGATTCGTTTTCCTTTGGTCATCCGCGAAGATTGTTCCCGCATATCGTCCCAACCTGGTAAACTCGTGCAAGTAGATATCCACACTATCTTCCCCTTGCTTTAACCGTTGGAACTCATTCTCCATAGCAATGCGTTGCGCCGCTGGGACATGTTTCGCCAGAAATATTCGAGAGAACTCCTCAATCAACACTTGCGTTAATTGCCTGCCCGCCAAATGGTGTAACTCAACCTCGTCCCACCACAACCGCGCCTCCCCTTCAAGCATGAAGGTGGCTAAGGTGACCTTAAGAGTTTCCTCCGCCCTGATCGCTGTCATTATCCTCTTGACACGCGATAACCAATCTTCCGCCTGCGTTGGGGATCCCATTCCCGCAAACGTAGGAGGACTGAAGCTCATGAATTGCTTCAACTGTCGGTCAGCTGCTCGTGGATCTACAGCCTCAACCGGCTCGGGTCTTACATCAACACGAACTGGCACTACTGCCGGCTGCGCTTGCCCGGTCGGCTGAATCATGGCAAATAGCGCCTCAGCAACTAAGCGAACAGTTTCCGCAGATGGAGGAGGTGTTGGCACCTCAGCTGGTGCCGCACTCTCATCAGAACGCTGGGGCTCAGACTGCCCAGCACCACTACGTGTCACCTATAGGTGGACAAGACACACATTAGCGAACGTATGCAAGCAAAACAACACAAAAAGGAACGCGCAGATTCCTCAAACAAGAGTTTGTACATTCCTTCATGGACATTCCAGAGTTCATTAGCGTTACAGCAGGTCGCACAAACACGTGCTCGCCACCCCACAAAAGAATTCGACCACGAATTCGAAAGAGGAAGACCGACAAAAGCGGATACCAAAATATAACGACCCCATCCGTTAAATGACGTATAGTAGAAAGTCCGGCCGGGGCCCCACACTATACGCCACAAACAGACGGTGAGGTCACAGGATAATACCAAATCAAATACAAATCCTAACTCAGAGCATTCTAGCGGAAGCTTTAAGTTACAACTTTGAACTCTAAACAGGAATGTCCAATATATAAACCACCTTTATGTACATTCCGTGGTATATATATAAATGACGTATAGTAGAAGGTCTGGCCGGGGCCCCACACTATATGTCACAAACAGACGGTGAGGTCACAGGATAATACCAAACCATACGAATCCTAACTCAGAGCATTCTAGCGGAAGCTTTAAGTTACAACTGTGAACTCTAATCCGGAATGTCCAAATATATAAAACCACCTTTATATATCAAACCATGGAATGTACAACAACTACAAGAGTTTGGCCTTAAGGCCTTACAGTTCCTCTTTACATACAACATGTTTTACAAACCTCGGCGCGCAGGCCGGCCATACATGAGTACAAGAGAAAACAAAACAAAGCCATTCGCTTAGCCTTCAAGGGCTAGCCGCAGCAGTAGCAGCAACAGCAGTAGGGCTTCAGCCCATCATTTACCACTTGGCTCTCCAGCACCTGCACGGGAACAATCCACCCAACCGGTGGCAAACAATGCAACGGTCAGCTTTCAGCTGACCCAATTATAACAATCCTACCCCTTTCTCGGGGCATGAGCATTCTTTCCCTGCAAAGCATGGCATCATCAAATAGCAACTATGTGCGCGCAGGCACATTCAAGCCATCACAACTATCGGCCACACGGCCCGACAGTCCGTGCACTCAGGGCATATTTTCGGTGTACCGGAATACCAGGGTCAACACCACCGTCTACACGGTATTTGAGCATTCTAGTCTTTCCGGCGCGCGGGCCTAAGACTCTCATTAGGCGCTCCAACAAAACCTATAACCAGGCTTCCAAGTCGGACGGACCTAACACAGGTACGGATCAGCCACCCCCCATTGCTCAAGTCGCCGTGCCACCTCGAATACGGAAGTATCCATGGCTATTTATAGGCGCGGGTCGGTTTCACCTTTCCTGTTCGGCAATCTGCCTTTTCACCGGGTTGCAGCCCAACGGCTCAACCACTCACAAAGTGGCAACGCACGGCCACAAGAGTTGCATCCAACCCTCTTCATTTCCTGGACATCGTCCAGTACTTCCTGCTGCACCAAGCAACAGGTAGGAATAAGGCATCACAAGCCATAATCACGGAGCCTTCTCCGATATGCAAACAAGCATCACCAATCCAGACCACGTCCAGATGGGCTTCACACAGCATGCCTAGAGCCGTACTCCAATTCCGGCCTCTAACAAGGGGGACTTCACATATCTACCCCAAGGGACACCACAGCCCACCGCACACTCGCGGGGAAGGGTTTTCCCTATGTAGTGCAGAAAAGAAGGACTTCACATGTCCAATGAGGGAGATCGTTACCCTTGTCGATCTCTTCGGAGCCATCGAAAACGAGCCGGTTAGAAAGAACCGCAGCAGTCTTGCCTTCACAACGCCGGCTTCGGATCACGAATCGGACCACGAGAACTCCGCCGGTGGCTTGCTCTCCTCCTCCTTCTTTCTCTCTTCCTCTCTCTTTCTCTCTTCCTTAAGCACAAATGAAGAATGACTTCTTCATTCTTTCATCACGACTTAATCCAGCCAGGAAACCACCTGAGCCCTTGGATCAAAAGAGAGAATCTGAACGGCCACGATCTGCCCAAAAAACTCTATTTTTGGCTGACACGGCCTGTGACACGCCCGTGTCACAGGCCGTGTACCCTTTAAGCGTCACACACGGTATGAACCGACTGAACAACACGGGCATCGACACGCCCGTGTCGAACCTGACACGCCCGTGTCATTCTTGAGACACGCCCGAGTCTCCTGTTACACGGTACTCACCGATTTCCAAAACCAGTACACGGGTCGGAACACGGCAACGAACACGCCCGTGTCCAGCCTGACACGCCCGTGTTCCCGGCCGTGTTCAAGGCCGTGTGCGGCTCTGACTTGAATAGGCCAATTTCGAAAAATAATTCGAACACGCCCTGGGACACGCCCGTGTCGAAGGCCGTGTCCCAGGCTCGACGCTCGTCGACTCTCAAACGTCGACTAGCCTGAACACGCCCTAGGACACGCCCGTGTCCCAGGCCGTGTACACCCGACATGCCCTGGGACACGCCCGTGTCCCAGGCCGTGTCAAACAGCCTGCTACTCAAACTTCATGTTGAGTCTTTTTGGGGCCTTTTTGGGGTGTTACAACCCTCCCCCCCTGAACAAAATTTCATCCCGAAATTTGCACGGTAAGGAAACAAAACCAGCAATGCTATAACCATGTTATAACAAAAAGTACACGGTCTACAGTTTATACAAATAACTCGGGAAACTCAGCTCGCATGGTCTGCTCTCGCTCCCATGTTAGCTCTTCACGGCCACAATTGTCCCATCGGACCTTGACCGTCCCGATCACTTTGTTCCGCAACTGTTTCTCGGCTCGATCCGCGATCCGAATGGGTCGAACCATTAAATGACGGATCTCCCTTCTTGGACATGTGAAGTCCTTCTTTTCTGCATTGCTTAGGGAAAACCCTTCCCCGCGAGTGTGCGGTGGGTTGTGGTGTCCCTTGGGGTAGATATGTGAAGTCCCCCTTGTTAGAGGCCGGAATTGGAGTATGGCTCTAGGCATGCTGTGTGAAGCCCATCTGGACGTGGTCTGGATTGGTGATGCATGTTTGCATATCGGAGAAGGCTCAATGATTATGGCTTGTGATGCCTATGGCTTGTGATGCCTTGTTCCTACCTGTTGCTTGGTGTGGCAGGAAGTACTGGACGATGTCCAGGAAATGAAGAGGGTTGGATGCAACTCTTGTGGCCGTGCGTTGCCACTTTGTGAGCGGTTGAGCCGTTGGGCTGCAACCCGGTGAAAAGGCAGATTGCCGAACAGGAAAGGTGAAACCGACCCGCGCCTATAAATAGCCATGGATACTTCCGTATTCGAGGTGGCACGGTGACTTGAGCAACGGGGGCTGGCTGATCCGTACCTGCGTTAGGTCCGTCCGACTTGGAAGCCTGGTTATAGGTTTTGTTGGAGCGCCTAATGAGAGTCTTAGGCCCGCGCGCCGGAAAGACTAGAATGCTCAAATACCGTGTAGACGGTGGTGTTGACCCTGGTATTCCGGTACACCAAAAAAGGTGGTTTATATATTGGACATTCCTGTTTAGAGTTCAAAGTTGTAACTTAAAGCTTCCGCTAGAATGCTCTGAGTTAGGATTCGTATTTGATTTGGTATTATCCTGTGACCTCACCGTCTGTTTGTGGCATATAGTGTGGGGCCCCGGCCGGACCTTCTACTATACGTCATTTAACGGATGGGGTCGTTACATTACAATCCTCCCCCCCCTTAATAAAATTTCGTCCCGAAATTTGAAGACAGTAGGGAGAAATTAACAAAACATTTATATTTTTTTATTACATATATAACGAGCAAACAAATTACGAAAATAATTCGGGAAACTCGGCTTGCATGGTCTGCTCACGCTCCCATGTTAGCTCTTCTCGGCCACAATTGTCCCACCGGACTTTGACCATCCCGATCACTTTGTTCCGCAACTGTTTCTCGGCTCGATCCTCAATCCGTATAGGCTTCACCTTTGTTGTTAGCCCATACTCAACCGGCACTCGATCATTGTCAATTACTTGAGCTGGATCCTTGACTGCTTTGCGTAGCACCGAGATGTGAAACACATCATGCAATCCACTCAATTCCGATGAAAGAGCTAGCCGATTGGCGGCTTCCCCAACTCGCTCCACCACTTCAAACGGACCAAGGTATCGCGGACTTAGCTTTTTCAACCGCCGAATCCGAGATACGCCTTTGAAGGGCTTAATCTTTAAATAGACCCAGTCACCCACCGCGAACTCCACGTTCCGGTGCTTAGCATTGTAATACTTGGCCTGCCAATCTTGGGCTATTAGGAGCCTCTCTCGAATAGAGCGTATTGTTGAGGTAGCATCCTCGACTTCCTTTTGCCTAAAAGTTTAGTCTCGCCAGTTTCTGCCCAAGCTAGCGGTGTACGGCACTTCCGACCATACAGCGCTTCAAATGGGGCCATGCCTATACTCGCTTGATAGCTATTATTATAGGCAAACTCCACCATAACAAGATGTTCTTCCCATTTCTTACTGAAGTCCAGGGCGCACATACGGAGCATATCCTCCATCGTTCTGTTGGTTCGTTCAGTTTGGCCATCCGTTTGCGGGTGAAAAGCCGTACTGAATGCTAACTTCGTGCCTAACATCTGATGAACTAATCTCCAATCCTTTGAGGTAAAGCGCCCATCTCGGTCACTTACGATGCTCCGGGGAACACCGTGCAATCGAACTATCTGCTCCACATAGAGCTTTGCCAATGTTTCCACTGAATCGTCCCGCTTGTTTGGTATAAAGTGAGCCACCTTTGTCAACCGGTCTACAATCACCCAGATTGAGTCGTGGACACGTTGAGATCTCGGCAATCCGTGCACGAAATCCATAGAAATATCCTCAAACTTCCACTGTGGAACCGGCAACGACTTCAGGAAACCACTCGGCCATTGACATTCTGCCTTCACCAAAGCACAAGTGCGACATTTAGCCACATACGCGGCTATGTCCTTCTTTAAACCAGGCCACCAGAACAGTTTCTTCATGTCCTTGTACATTTTTGTGCTCCCAGGGTGAATTGAATACTTTGTAAAGTGTGCTTCATATAGCAGCCCTTCTCGCAATTTACCCGCACTAGGGACGCACAATCGGCCATCTTTTCGTAATAAGCCATCATCCCAGGAGAACTGATCACCAGATCCCTCCTTTGCATAGCGTTGGAGACTTTCATCCAACTCCGTTGCCCGCCGAACCCTGTCAGCAAGGTCACACTGAACTTCCAACCAGCTCATACATGCAACAGTTGAAGAATCTCTTTCCACACAAGATATCTCCAAGGCTTCCAACTCCTGGATTAACCGCTCATCATGAATCCGCAACCAATTTGCCTGCACCGGAGCCCGACGACTCAAGGCATCAGCGACCACATTTCCCTTTCCTGGAACATAGTGAATGTCGAATGTAAAATCCCCAAGGAATTCCATCCACCTCCTTTGTCGCATATTCAACTCTTTTTGATCAAGCAGATACTTTAAGCTTTTATGATCTGTATAAATATCCACTTTCACTCCATACAGATAATGCCGCCATAATTTTAGCGAAAAGATCACCGCCGCCAACTCCAAATCATGGACGGGGTAATTACGCTCATGCACATTCAATTGACGTGAGCCATAAGCGATCACTTTGCCAAACTGCAGGAGAACGCAGCCTAAGCCGCTTCCTGATGCGTCGCTGTATATTTCAAATCCATCTGTACCACATGGAGATGTCAACACGGGCGCCGTGGTCAAACGATTCTTTAGCTCATCAAAAGCTCGTGCGCACTCCGGCGTCCAAACGAACTTTTGCTCCTTTCTCGTCAACGTAGTCAGAGGCAAAGCAATCCGGGAGAAGTTCTCCACGAACCTCCTATAGTAGCCCGCCAGTCCAAGGAAACTCCTGACTTCGGCCACCGAAGACAACACTAGCCAATCCCGAATGGCACTTATCTTTGCCGGATCCACCGCTATGCCCTCTCCACTTACTACATGGCCTAGAAAAGCCACCGACGAGAGCCAGAACTCACACTTAGAGAACTTGGCATACAGCTTATTCCTTCGCAAGGTATGCTATACTAATCGCAAATGGTTTGCATGATCTTCCTCCGATTGTGAATATACCAGAATATCATCAATAAACACAATCACAAACAGATCCAGGTATTCGCGGAACGTTCGATGCATGAGATCCATGAATACCGAAGGCGCATTACACAAGCCGAACGGCATCACTGTGAACTCATAATGACCATAGCGTGTGCCAAACGCTGTCTTGGGAATGTCACCTTCCCTAATCCGCAACTGGTAATACCCGGACTTCAAATCCAACTTCGAATAGACGGTCGAGCCCGCTAGCTGATCGAACAAGTCATCGATCCGAGGAATTGGATACTTGTTTTTCTCCGTCAGTTTGTTCAGTTCGCGATAATCAATACATAGTCGCAAACCACCGTCTTTCTTTTTCACAAAAAGAACAGGCGCGCTCCAAGGTGACATACTTGGGCGTATATAACCCTGCTCCAACAACTCTTGCAACTGAACTTTCAGTTCGGCCATTTCTTTTGGCGCTACCCGATACGGCGAACGGGCCACGGGTTTTGCACCCGGCACTAGCTCGATAGCGAAGTCGATTTCCCTTTGGGGAGGTAACCCTGGAAGGTCCTTTGGAAACACATCCGCATATTCCGACACAATCGGCACTTCACTCACACTGGCCTTCGGCGCCACCGCCTCTATGAGTGTGAAGAACAACTCCGCACCCTTCCGAACTGCCTTAACAACTTGGAGAGCGGATAACAACATCCCACTCATCCCTTGCATACCAATGAACTTGGTCTCTCGTTCGGTATTTTGCCCAAGTGTGACCTCTTTTGAAGTGCAATCTATACAGGCACGCTGCTCTAAAAGCCAGTCCATACCAAAGATTATATCAAACTCTTTGATCGGCAATACTAGTGTTTCCACCTTGAACTCCCGACTTCCTATCTTGACCTCAAGACCGCAAGATCGATCCGCGCACATCAAACATCCGTTAGGCAACAACACCTTTACACTGTCTGTCATGGTCCGGATAGGCACCCCGATACGGACGACAAAGTCCTCAGATAGAAACGAATGTGAAGCACCTGTGTCGAACAGTGCTCGCGCCGGATATTCTCTTATAAGGACAAACCCTATAACCTTACAATTAAAACAAGCACAGCACAACAAAACAAGCATATTAAACTCTACGCGCACCTGTGACGACATCCGCCATCTTAATGGCCTCCTGTTGTCCAAGGTTGAAGACCCTAGGCTGCGCGTGCGAGGCAGAAGACTCCACCACAGCCTTCCCCTTCTCCGCATAAGACGCTCCCGTCTTCTTATCACCCTTTGGAGGACCAAATCGGCATTCACGTGCGAAGTGTCCAACCTTCCCGCACGTAAAACAAGCACGAGTTCCATTCCCAGATGTGTCTGTCACAGTAGCAGAAGGAGCTTGTCCAGAAGACTTCGACTTCTTATTCCACCTCCTACGGTAGCCAAACTTGTCCGGACGCGGCGGCTTAAACTCCGGCTTCACAACCGCCAAGTTTCCTTTTGCTTGCCCCCGTTTCATGTCCAGCTCCAAAGAACGAGCCGTACAGACTAAGGCTTGGAATCCCTGACTCACAGAACTCGAGAGCAAATACCTCAGCTCATCTCGCAGTCCCGCATAAAACCGACTAGTCTTACGCTCTTCTTCGGCGAAGATCGTGCCCGCATATCTTCCCAACCGGGTGAACTCATGCAGGTAGTCATCCACACTTCGATCTCCCTGCGCCAACCGTTGAAATTCCATTTCCATCGATATCCTTTGCTGCACCGGCAGATGTTGTGCTAAGAACAATCGAGAAAATTCATCCATTGAAATCTCTGCCAATTGCCTACCAGCCAAGTGATGCATTTCCATCTCATTCCACCACAATCGTGCCTCTCCTTCCAGTAGGAACGTGGCCAACATCACTTTCTGTTCCTCCTCAACCCTGATAGCCCTCATAATCCTCTTGATTCTTGCAAGCCAATCCTCTGCTTGGGCCGGTGTACCCGCCCCATGAAACTGCGGAGGGTTGAAGCTCAAGAATTGCTTCCATTGTTGATCTGCTACCCGCGGACCAACTTCGGCTTCTACCGGTTCTTGCCGTATCCCAGCTTGTGCTGGCACCACTGTAGGACGTTCCTGCCCCGTTTGCTGAGCATTCATCACCGCAAGTACCGTTTCCGTGATGAGACGGACTGTTTCAGCGGATGGAGGAGTTGTGGGCACCTCGGCTGGTGCCGCACTCTCAACAGAACGTTGTGGTTCGGATTGACCCGCAACACTTCTGGTCACCTATATGTGTAAAATACACCGGTTAACGACCAATGAAAATGGCAACCATACAAAAGAATACACAAGTTCAACAAACAAGTGTATTTGAATTCCTAAGTGGACAATCTTGAGTTCAAATTAAGTGTTATAACGACGGCACTGACACGTGCTCGCCCCCTCTCAAAAGAATTCGTCCGCGAATTCGGAAGAGATCGACCAACAAGCTGATACCAAATTGTAACACCTCTACCCGTCAAGAAGAATATAATAGAGGGTCCGGCCGGGGCCCCACACCATATTCCACAAACAGGCGTAGACGCTACTAAATAATATCAAAACTAACGCATCCTAACACAGAGCATTCTAGCGGAAGCTTCACGGTTGAATTATTGAACTCAAGATAATGAACATTGTCCACCAAAACTTAGGAATATATATAAATATTACAAAAGTCTGGCCTTAAGGCCTTACAACAGTTTCTCTTAACAAGAGTGTGGATTACAGACATCGGCACGCAGGCCGGCCACACATGAACAAAAGAAACAAAACAATGCCTTCGAGGGCAGCAGCGCAGCTTTGGGCTTCAGCCCGCTAAGTCCCGCTCGGACCAGCACCTCCAGTACCTGTAATAACCAATCCACCAAGCGGTGGCAAACAGGGCAACGGTCAGCATTCAGCTGACCAATTATAACGACCCTGCCCCTGGCACGGGGCAGCGGAATTCCATCCCTGCAAGGCAATCATCCAACATGATATATAGCAATTCAAGCAAGACGTGCACGCCCACACAGTCACATATCACAAACGTCGGCACGACGGCCCGACGCTCCGTGCACTCAGGGCACATTCACACCGTTCAGAGGTCCCAAACATAACGGTGCATTATGAGCATTCTAGTCTGATCGGCTCACCGGCCGTCGACTCTCGCTATGTGATCCTAACAGGGTCTTAAGCACCCAAGGTTAGACAACCATAACGCGGGTACAGTTCCACCTTTCCCGTTGCTCACATCGTCAGACTCACGCCTGGACTGACGCGGGTACAGTTTCACCTTGCCCGTTCCACCATTTCCTAGTTGCAGCCTCACGGCTCAACCTTCCACAAAGTAGCACTCACGGCTACAAGAGAGTCCAACTCTCAACACTTCCTGGACTTCCTCCAGTACTTTCCATCACGCATACAAGCAATGATCACGGAGTCTTCTCCGATATGCAACCAAGCATCACCAATCCAGACCATGTCCAGATGGGCTTCACACAGCATGCCTAGATCCGTACTCCAATTCCGGACTCTAACAAGGGGGACTTCACATATCTACCCCAAGGGACGCCACAACCCACCGCACACTCGCGGGGAAGGGTTTTCCCTATGCAATGCAGGAATTAAGGACTTCACATGTCCAAGCAGGAAATCGTTACCCTAGGAGTTCGCTTCGGAGCCATGGCGAGAAATTTGAGACGGATGAAAGCCTTCGCAGCAGCTTTGCCTTCGCAAATCCGAACTCGGCTCGCGATTTGGACCACCGTAGCACCACCGGCAGCCGGACTCCACTTCCTCTTCTTCCTCCTTGCTCTCACCTCTCTCTTAAACTTTAGAAAGAGAAGATGAAAAGAAGAATGAGCTTTCTCTCCCCTTTTCCGGCCTTATCAGCCTAGAAATGATCTCCAGCCACAGGATCTTATTTAAAGAAAATGAAGGGCCAAGATCTAACTGAAAATCCTTTTCTTTTGGCCGACACGGCTTGTGACACGCCCGTGTCACAGGCCGTGTACCCTTAAGCGGCACACGTGGCACTCGCACCGACTGAAGTATTCGAGAACACGGGCATCGACACGCCCGTGTCGAACCTGACACGCCCGTGTCAGTCATGAGACACGCCCTGCTACACGGTCCTCACTGATCTCCAAACTAGTACACGGGTAGGCACACGCCGTGTCAAACCCAATACGGCCGTGTTCCATGTCGTGTTCACTGCCGTGTTCAAGGCCGTGTACTTTTCTGACTCAAACAGGCCAATTTCGAATTTAAATGAGTGAAACGCCCTGGGACACGCCCGTGTCGGAGGCCGTGTCCCAGGCTCGACTATCGTCGACCTCCGATCGTCGACCATCTTGAACACGCCCTGGGACACGCCCGTGTCTCAGGCCGTGTTAAGCAACCTGAACCTCAAATTCACTTTTGAGTCTTTTTGGGGTGTTACAGTCTGGCAGTTTGTCTGGCGGTCTGAGCGGTTGGGCAGTACCGAGCAGTCTGTCGGATGAGACTGGGAGGTCTGGCGGCTTGTCTGGCGGTCTTGGCGGTCTGGCGGTTTGTGCAGCTTATGCGGCTTGTATAGTTTCAGGTTCTTGTAATTATTAGTCTCATATTGCTTATTTGTAATTTCTCTTCTCTCCTTTGTTCTATAAAAGGGAGGTCATACCTTTGTAATAGATACCTTTTTCAGATAATAAAATTTTAGTTATACTACTTGCGGTTTGTTTTTTGTTTGGTTTTAACTATATATATATATATATATATATATATATATATATATATATATGAAAAGGAAAACATAAGTCCACAATGAGTACATGAATGAAAAGGGGCTTATGCCCAGTACATCATATCAAAATCCCTCTCTCTCAAATCTAACAGCGAAAGATAACTAACATCACAAACTCATCCCACCTGAGGCAACTCTGCAGTAGTAGGTGGTAGTCGAACTGGCTCCTCAGGTCCTGTCACCTCGTCCTGCCGGTCATGCTGGTACTCCATCTCCTCTAGCCCCTAAAAATAGTTTGGTCACCGACCATTAGTCAAAAGACTAAGTCATTTCTTCCACACCTCGCCCCACAACTCCTAGGCACCGTGCGGGAGGACGAAGCGGAGGATAATAAGGGGTGGCAAATATAAACAGGTGGCAGTGGCACTATACTAACAATTATATGAGGAATAATAGTAGTTCTACTCTAGCAGTACCATGAAAGAAGTACAAGTGCAGTAAGTAAAGTATAGAATTGAAGTAGGTAAAACAAGAGAAGTAAAACACAGTATGGTAAAATAAGCATAAAATTCTACTTCTAATCTACCATCACAGAATTACCCTAACTTATATGAGTGCCAATACAAGCATATAAGTTAGACTTTCAAAATTTAACTTTTCAGATAAAAGAGACCATACTAATTTATATGATAAGGATCCATGAAGCGTATGACCTAATATGAATGAATGCATGTGGATTATTTATGAATCATGCAAGTGCAGCTCACACACAAAGACTCTGTGATCACAGACCTTTAGTCCCCTCTTTTTGGAGCTAGCATCACTCTCTAGTACCACTGTTGTGGCTACGGCAGCAGTGGATCGTGCGTCTCCACTCATAGGCAGGTATGCACACCACCAAACCTAGACCTCCCATAAGCCTTTGTACACGTCCTAGGTGCACTCTAGAGTCTTGCGTACTAATTGCTGACTACCCGTCAGTCTTGTTGGGTCGGTGGTGCGTTTTTGGGGATTGTCCACCAGACCGCAGTATAAACCACCTACTGGCCCCTCAAACCCACACACCCTCCTGAGTCATCGTACTGTCATCGGTGTGCCGATTGGCCTAGTACCGCATGACCCGCCACTAGTTTGTTTGTGCACATGCAAGGTATTTCCACTCGAGCCTCCAGCTCGCAGGACAAACCTGTCTGGAATCCCTCCAACACTACACGGGTGAGAATGTACTACAAATCCTTCCAACCCTACACGGCTGAGAATATTACAATGAATCCCTCCAACCCTATACAGGAGAGAATAATGATACGATGCATAACCTATTAGGCTACTCTTGTCTACGGGTTATTATACTTAGTGAATTAAGGTTAATCCCAGGACTGCCCAGGGCATACCCGGTGAAGGGCTCTCGGAGGCACTAGGAATTACGATGGGCTGAAGCCCAAAGCTCCATTTCTCAAGGATATTTACTTTAGTTGATGTCTACCCATGATTCCCCCTTGCTCTCATTATTACTCTTGAGCGATCCTAATTACTTAAGATGTTATTGGAAGGGCGACGGTCTTCCGTCGGCCTCCACCTAGTTGTTATCCAAGGGCTTGCACTTTTACTCTCGTCTCTAGGACATAACTGCCAACCATAGTTATATTCCAAATACGACCTTATCCTGACCGTTGATCTATCCCCCGGTGGTCCTTACAGTATAACCTACTTATACTATACGCAACCCATGACCTAATACCACCCCGAAGTATGACTTCCAATTTCCTTGGGTTACATGCCCTTAACTATTCATCTTAGGATGGTATAGACTATTATGATGAGTACGTTGACTTTCATTATTTTCCTAAGTCAATAAAACCTTTAAAGAAATCCTAATATTAATTCCCTAGGCCATTTAATATATGAAGTGTCACAAATTATAGTCCTACTGACCTAAGAAATTTTCCTGAGTTGTGATTTGGTAAAATATTACTGTCTGCCAAGAACTATAATTTTCCCTTCATAAATTCTATTTACCCCTTAATTTATACAAATTTCACAAAATATCCATTTTCCAAAGGAAGTACAAGGAGTTCATGATTAACAATTCTAGTAAAATTACAGATTACAAATACTGGTTAAATAATGCTATAGACAGAATTTCATAAACTTCTATGGATCAAGGGCTACAAGATTTCATTTCTAAATATATTACCAAAATTCCACTATGTGGTTTTGTAAATTACTGAGTCATCAAAAAATGCTGAAAAAATTATACAAGGTTATTCATACTCAGATATATCGCCAAGAATTTTCCCAAAATTTTCTACTGAATATTTTTATCAATTTTCTAATTAAGTACAATAAGGGCAAAAAGGTAATTTCTCCATAACTCATATCAAATTCATCAAACAGAGACATAAAAATTTTCAGGAGTTAAACATGACATTGTATAGAGCTTGACAAGGATTCGGGATTTTATCTCAATGATAAGCCTATTTTCATATTTATTTTTCCAAAGTCCAAATACTTCTAAAATTCCAAATAATGGGATTTTTGCTTCCAAAAATCCCATTACAGCAATGAGATGTATAATTAACCCTAATGAGGTTCTGAAATCAATATAATGATTTTTGGATGTTCCAAATAGGCTTAATACACAATATTTCCAAAATTGGTTATTTGCACCCCAAGCCTATATATAACCAACACATGCAAGTGAGTTACCCAACATGCAGTGGTCCAAATGTGCTGAAATTTTTACCATGCACATGTATAGTTCCCAAGGACATGCCACCAAAATTTGGGGCCATTTGGAGCCATAACACTCCAAATATTTCATTTATTTACCTTTGTGTATTATGATAAAAACTATAGAAATATTTTCCCCAAAAATTCTCAATTTTAGGCAGGGGCTAGATATAACCTAGTTGAGAACATGCCCAAAATTTTGGGTCTTGTGGACCTCTGGTTTGGCCTGGGCATTAATTTTGGTTTCTTCCCTAGCCTAGGATCAGTCCTAGAAAAATAGCCCTACAGGTCATTATACTGCACCAAATTATTAGTTTAAGGTGGAAAATTAAAGTTAAGAGGAAGGGCTACAACTTTCATCTTAATCACCAGTTCTGCAAATGCCTCTAAGAGGCCTAAAATAGACATGCAATGTTACTATATAAATGTGAGAACATTTAAATAAATCATACAAATAACATTTATTAAATAGTTTAATAAAAGAGACGGCATCGGGTCGTCGTCCCTGATAAGCCAACGGCCCAGATCGATTTCCGCTGGGCCGACTTGCCCGGCTATTTCCGGCCAGCTGAGCCACCACCACCGCCGGCAGTTGTCGCCACCACCTTCACTGAGGTGGTGGCTAGCGATTCCTGGCGATGAGGCCGCCGGAGTTTGCTCCTCCGGCGAACCCGAGAAAGAAGAAAAGCTCGGCGATTTCTCATTTTCCTCACATTGTATCGGGCTCAATTGAGCTCGATGTCTCACCTAGAGGATCTAGAAAGCTAGTACGGGTAGGAGGCGGCGAAACAGACCCGAATGGAGGCATGGCGGCGAGGTTGGCGGCGGTTGGCCATGGCTGAGATGCTCCGGCGATCTCCTGCTCAAAACCTCGATTCTTCACCAAAACCTCTGCTCCGGGACTCGTTCTCCACTCGTTTCCACTCACTGAAGCTGATGGTGTGGTCGGTTTGAGCTAGAAGTGGCTGTATAAGGAGATACAACGAAGGTGAGCTCGGTTTGGGCTTTAATTGTATCACCAATGGTGCCAAGTGGCCACCATGCTCAACATCCTCTCTCAAATTCTTCTAGGAGGTCGGCCAGCAGGCTTGGGCAGAAGGAATGAAGGCCATGTGTCCATCACTCCCTCTTTTCCTTTTCTCTTTCCTCTTTTTGGGTGAATTCCCCAAAATGCCCCTTTACATGTGCCCTCTCTCGAAAACCAGAGGGGTAGGGGTGGTCTTTGACCACATGGTCTGATCATGGGCCGTAATTGGTGGGCTTAGCCCAAGGAGAGTGGGCTTAGCTCTCATTTTCTCCTTTAGGTCAATTATGTTGACTTGTTGACTTTGAGTTGACTTGGTCAACCATGATGAGTTGGCTGACCCCACTTGGTGGTCATGGGTCTAATGGCACCACCCAACTTGGGTTGGGTCAATGTGGTGCCCTACTTAGGCTAATTGGGCCTATAGGTATAGGTTTGACCAACTTAGGGCTAAGGTTGACTTTGGTCAACTAGGGTCAAAGGGTTGACCTAATGACATGTCCTAGGGTCGACTTAGATTATTTTTGGGATAGGGCAATGTGGTGGGGTCATGGTGTGGCTAGGGTTCCTATTTAGGGTAGTTGACCTAGTTTGACTTTGGCCCCTTAGTGGGCCCCACGTGGCTACAACCCATTCCCTAGGGTCAATCCTAGCTAAATTCCCTATCCCCCACCCCATGCCTAACCCAATCTAAGTTAAGGGGTCTAGGAGTAACATGGGATGTTACAGGTTGGGCCTCGCCCACCTCTAAACCGGTATCAGCACTACCAGTCAGACCTATCGTACGCCTCAACACTGGTGCACTAAGCGGAGCTCCTGCGTACTCTTGCCGGCAGGCGCACCGGACTTAATTTTGCTAAGTGTAAAACCACACCCACCGAGTCAACGTACTGGTGTCGGTGCGATGACTTTCCAATACTGAAGAACAACCACCTTATATCTTATGCACATGCAATATTAATGTATTATCCACCGAGCATAAGCTCCCCGGACTATCCTGTTTGTCACAACCAACAACCGAGCCAAGCTCGTCGGGCCAACCTGCCCATCACCAAAACTACCGAGCCTACAGCCCGAGTGACCCAACCTACATCCCGAGACATCGAGGTGAGTGAAAGTTAATCCCTAGTTATGCCAGTTACTCTTGCAGTTTATTTTGCCTACAGTTTAGGTTAGCCCAGGACTGCCCCTGACATACCCCATGAAGGGCTCTCAGAGGGGACTAGGAACTACGATGGGCTGAAGCCCAAAGCTCATTTTTGCAAGACACTTATTATTATTGGTTAATACCCGATTCCCGATCCCTTTAGTATTACACTGGTTCTAGCCCTAAGGTGTTTTGACCTGTCTCCCCCTTCACAGGATAAACGATCTTTCGTCGATCCCGAGTACCACCTAAACATAGACAACTCTACAACCTACTCTTCCCAACTTCCAATGGTATACTCCAATCCACTTACCGTAATCAGTAAACACAATACAATCTCCCTACGACCATTCCCCATGTTAACACGATTTCAGCAGTTTTACAAAACGTAGACCATCCTAAGCTATATGATGTATACAATGGGAGGTACCCCAAATAATCATCCAAAATCCCTACAATAATTATTGGGGGTCTATCATGACATGTTTAGCCTAAATCCAGAATTTCATAATTTTCCTAATTTACTTGATAATTTATTTAAATTTTTAAGAAATCCAAATACCTTAGTTTGAAGATGAAGTACCTTTTTCAGGCTTGCAAAATGCTCCACAAAAATTTATGATAAACACAAGATGACTATTTAATAGTAAATTCAAAGTCTCACAATTTTTTAGAAAGGTTTAGACCTCTAAACCTAATTTTGAACATAACCTACATTAATCATTTTAAAGAGACAAGTACTCTAAAATACTTCCAAAAATTCTGAGAAAATCCAAGCATGTATATAATGACCTATAAACACTCTAGGTTATGTTTCATAATTTTTCAATGAGTAGTGAACTCTAAACTTAATTTTGCACAATAATCCAAATTGATAAATTAATGAACTAAATAAGGAAATTGTTTATCTAAAAATTGCAATAAAATTCCCACGTGAGCATATTGTCCTAGGAACACTACTGATCAAGTTTCACATTTTTTTTCAATGAGTGTGGGGCTCTGACTCTATTATTGATCATTTTCCCATATTTATAAACTTGTGAAGTAAGTACTGGTAATTTACATCTAAAAATTACATAAAAATTCATGTATGAGCATAATGGTTTAAAACTCCCTCTGCACCAATTTCATAACCATCCAATGAACAAAGAGATCATAATAAACAAATAATTAATAAGGGCTAGCACATGGATTGCAAAGGAGGTACTAAAATTATTGTTCCAAAATTTCCAATAAAATTAGCAAAGACTCATACTAACCCTATTACTACACTTCCCAAGTTTTACAACTTTTCACAGAGCTCTAATTACCTATCTCCTGATTTTAAAGATTGTGACTTAAATTGGGGTTAGGGTTTTGAGGGGTTTATCCATCTTCAAATCCTCTAAGATTTTTACCATAGGACCTTAGCTACCCTAGTGCCTTCTCTACCAAATTTCAAATCCATACAAGTGCATTCAACTTCATGCCCTTCACAAACACCCAAAGTCAAAACTTAGGGTTTGAACTTGGGTCCTAGGGCAATCCTACACCAAACCAGCCCATAACCCATATTAGGGTGTTAAAAGTAATGTCAATCTAGTGTCCCAAATTTCAACCTCTGTTGAGGTGGTTTGGCCACCCAAACCCACAAAGTGCACTTTGATCTAAATACCCCCTTTTAGGGCAAAATTTGGGTTTACTCATTTCCCAACCAAATATACTCAAAATGAGGTGAAACCTTATACAGAACCTCATGATGACCCCAAGGCCCATCCACCAAAATTTGAGAGGGTTTGGAGGTAATTAGGTTTCCTAACTAATTTACCCTAGGATTTTTAAATAATTCCAAAAACTATAGAAAACCTATTCCAAAAAATTCTCATTTTTGGGCAGGACCTAGGTATAGGTTAGGGTAACTCCCTGTCCAAATTTCAGATCATTTGGACAAGGGATGAAGTGAGGGCACTCATTTTAATTTCTGTCTAACCTTAGGTATAGACCCCGCCAAAATGAGTGTCCTGGTCAAACCAGGCACCCAAATTTGTTCAAACCAATTTTAAAATGAAGTACACCCCTAGGGATACAACTTTGGTGTTTATCACTTTTTTCTGTAGGTGACCCTAGGTATTTTTAATCATTAAACACATTAAATACAAATAGTGTAACCGAATATCATATGAAATAAATATCAAACCTATAGTTTAATCTATGATAACACGAATCTTGGCACATTTTTGGACGGTATCCAGCCATCATCCCCGCGCACCAACGGCAAGGATTAACACCTCCTGGGCCAACTTCAAGCCTCTGTCGCCGGCCACCCGGCCACTTCCCTAGCCGGACACTACCACCACCACCTCCGTCGAGGTAGTGGCTATCGCCAGGCGGCAGCACAGCCGTCGGAGGGGCCTTTTTCGGAGATCCCGGCTAGTGGACATTTCCCATAAAACCAGGAAATTTAAGGTTTGGATCAGGCTCAATTGAGTTCAATCTCCATTCTAATTGAACCCCACAATCTACCCATAGAGTAAGGAGAGGAGGAGAACCTTGTTTGCGGGATGGAGGCGCGCCGATCTTCGGGATGCCATTGGTGGTGAAGGAGTCACCGGAGTTCTGCAGCTGCATAGTAAAGTTGCTCAGAATCGTCAGGGCAAGGTTAGAAACGAATCCCTGGAGTCCTGTGATGCTTTTAAAACAGTGAAAAGGGCGAGGGGAGTGGTCTAGCTGAGGTGTCCATTAATGGCCCTAAAAGAGCTTGCCTTGACCATGGTGGTGGGGAGGTGAATTGGGCTCAATCCAGCAAGGAAATTGCTGGAAACTCCTCCTCTTCCCTAGAGGAGTTGAATCCATCCCTTAATGGAGGGATGAGAAGGGCCTTCCTTCATGGCACCATTAATGTCCATGAATAGCATTTCTCGGCCATGGTGGTTCTCCTCCCCTAGCCTTGAACATCCACCAGGATGACCCCTGGCCTTCTCCACACTGAATGGGGGAATGAATCAAGGAATAAAAGGGGTGGTCCTTAGCTTCCCCAAGCCAAGAATTGTTTTAACTCCTTTTCTCTTTCCTCCATTACGGAGGAACTTGGAGTTTTCTCTCTCCTTCCCTTCATGGCCGAATTATATCTTGGCACTAGCCTAAATGCAGCCCACTAAGCTAATATAAAGTGTTTAGGAGGTGGTTAGCCCAAGTGGCTAGGGGCTTGAGCTTGGGTTAGCCCTTTTTGAGCTAAGTTTTACATGACCTAGCCTAGGGTTGGCTTTGGTAAAATTGACCTTTTGTGTCACCATCAATGGGTCCTTGGTGACCTATTGGCCTCCCCTAGGTTCTAGGTAGGGATGAGTAGGGTTGACTTGGCACCTTGAAGGTCACTTGGCCCTTATGAAGGACGCTTTGACCACTTTGGGGGTTTGAGTTTACTTGGGTAAAATTATCCACTAGGTTTGACCCCAATGGGTCCTTGTTGACCCATTGACCCCCACTCTAGGGTTAGGATGGCATGGGTGGGGTTCACTTGGCTAAGGGAAGGCCAATTGACCCTATGTAGGTCAGTTTGACCCATTTAGGGTTAGGGTTGACTTAGGTCAAAATGACCTTTTGGATGGACCCCAATGGGTCTTTGGTGACCCATTGGCCTCCCCTAAGGTCTAGGAAGACTTGGGTAGGGTTTACTTGGCACCTTGGTGGTCACTTGCCCCTTAGTTAGGGCACTTTAACCACTTTATGGATAGGGTTGACTTTGGTCAGCTCAGCCTCTAAAGTTGACCCCAATGGGTCTTTGGTGACCCATTGACTTCACCCTAGGTCTGGGAAGACCAAGGTAGGGTTCTTTGGGCACATTAGGGGCACATTGCCCTTAGTTAGGGCACCTTGCCCATTTTAGGCCTTGGATGATCCTAGGCCAACTTGGCCACCCTAGGTTGATTCCAATGGACCCTTAGGGCTCTAATGGAACTTCCAATGGTTTAGGGATGTTGTGGTGGGTTCATGGGGTCATGGTGAATCCCTATGGTCATCCTAAACTAGTGTTTAGAATTCTACTATTTATAGACCATGGTGATCTCCACCTTCATGCCTAAGCTCACCTGGTTTTCTAGGGCTTCTTAGGGTTTTATCATGACCTAATCATGACAAAACCACTCGTAGGGGTCTAGCTGGAAATGGGATGTTACAGGAGATAGAGGAGGAATGAGATCAATCATAATTTCATCCTCATGGATAATGATTGTTGAATGTGGAGGTGATGGAGGAGGAATAGGTGAAGTTGGAGGGGTAGAAGTGAAAACAGCAAGTGAGGAGGAAGATGGTTATTATTGAGAAGGAGGTGAAGGAATTCTGATGGAGGGAAGGACATCTTCTGGAGGTGGAGTGGCTATTACTGCCCTTGTGTCCTCAGTAGTCCTGGAAGAGGAGGAAGCCCTGGATGGCTTAATGATGGTCCTCTCTCATCTCCCAAATAAGGCACATGTTAGCCTCTTGGAGGCATTAATGAATATGGTCTAAGAGACCAGTGATTCAGAAGCCTTAGCCTGGAGGAAAAGGCCTAAAATTCTCCCAAAACATACCTTTTTCATAGAAATTTTCTTTTTGATCAACTCAAACAGTAACTTTCCAAAATTTACTGCATTCTTGTTCACCACATCACACATCACTAAGAATTGGTGCCTGGTAATATAATCATGGGCTGTGTGTTTGCCCAGCAAGACTTTCCCAATGACATTAGCAAGGAATTTATATTAAGCAGACAAATTCTTTTTAAGAAATTTGTTAGAGTTTCCATCAGAATGACCCATTTTAATTAACATATTATCATATTAACAACTATTTATATCAATATCCTCATCTCCATTAACCAAACCAAAAATCTCTATTAAAACGGTAGGGGTTAGGGTAACCTGATTTCCTGAGATGGTGCCAGTCATTGTATCTACATTAGGAGTAGTTGAAGTATAAACTCATTCTCTTATTTCAGTTGTTGCTAACTTGATTCGGGTGGTCATGAAAGTCTTCAGATGCTGATCTTCAAATAACTGGAGAATGTTCATGAAGATTTGATCGGAATGACGAAACAAGTCGAAGTCGATGTCAAAACCGGTGTCAAACTTCATGCTGGAAAGGGAAATCGTCGGAATTGCCATTAGTTTCCTGCAAAAAGAAAGCGAGATCAAGTGCAAGAGAACAGAAAGCGCGGGATGGAGCTCGAAGAAAACCTAGTTATAAAGTTTTCAAAATGTGAAGTGGCAGACTCCGTCCTGTGAAAAGAAAACAAATCTTCGATCTCAGGTCGACGAAAAATTTCATGAAGAAATAATATCGTCGATCTCAGTTGAAAGAGGGGAAAACTTTTCGTCGTTCTCAGGTCGACGAATAATTTTCTGAAGTAAGATCGTCGATCTCAGGTCGATGAAAATAACTTCACACAGAGAGTTCATCGATCTCATGTCGACGGATTTTCTCAAGAACTGTTCTCAGATTGTCGATCTCCGTTCGACGAACTGTGACAAATTCTTCAAACTCAGACAAAAAATTAAATTAATTATTCTCCATTGATCATACTTAGCTAATTCAGAAAGAACAGATGTTTCTTATCATCCAAAGGTTTGGTGAAGATGTCTGCTCTTTATAAATTATTAGAGACAAAGGCAAGATTAATTTTCTTTTTGTCCACACAATCTCTAATGAAATGATGTCTTACATCTATATACTTTGTCCTACTATAATGCACTGGATTTTATGCAATAGATATTGGACTGGTACTATCACAAAATATAGTTGAATTATTTAAGTTGAGACCATAATCCAGCAATTGATTTTATATCCACAAAATCTGTGAACAGCAGCTGCCTACAACTATGTATTCAGCTTCAGTAGTTGATGTGGACATAGAGGATTGCTTCTTACAAAATCAGGACACAAGTCTATCACCAAGGAACTTGCAAGTTCCTGATGTGCTTTTCCTGTCCACTTTACATCCAGCAAAGTCAGCATCTGAGAATCCAGTTTATTCAAATTCTGACTCAGGTTCATAAAAGAGTCCTAGATTTGGGCAACCCTTTATATATCTCAAAATCCTTTTAAGAAAAATATGGTGAGATTCTTTAGGGTTCACTTGGAACCTAGCACAAATACATGTGGCAAACATTATGTCAGGCCTACTTGCTGTGAGATATAATAGAGATCCAACAATAGTCCTATAAGTTTTCTCATCAACACGCTTACCATGTTCATCAGAATCAATCACAGCATTAGCAGCCAAAGGTGTTTTCATTGATGAGGCATCATACATCCCAAACCTTTTAACAAGCTCCTTAGCATACTTGGATTGGGAGATGAAGATACCATCAGGTGATTGCTTCACTTGGAGACCAAGTAAGTATGACAGTTCACACATACTACTCATCTCAAACTTTGAATGCATTAGATCAGAAAATCTTTTGCATAGTTTAGGATCAGTAGAGCCAAAAATAATATCATCTACATATATTTGAACTAACAAAATTTTATTTTTATGATGCTTAATAAAAAGAGTCCTATCTACTATGCCCCTAGAAAACTTATGCTCTATAAGAAAGCTAGCTAAGGTCTCATACCAAGCTCTTGGAGTTTGCTTTAAACCATAGAGAGCTTTATGCAATCTAAAGATATAAGAAGGATGAGTTGGAAAGATAAAACTTGGTGGCTTCTCCACATACACTTCCTTTTTTAATTCTCCATTTAGGAAAGCACTCTTTGCATCCATCTGGTAGACTTTGAATCTTTTATAGGCTGCATAAGCTAAGAAAATCCTTATAGCCTTAAGCCTTGCCACTGGAGCAAGGGTCTGATCATAATCTACTCCTTCCTCCTATGAATAGCCTTGAGCTACTAGCCTTGCTTAGTTCCTTATAATATTTCCTTGAGCATCCAGTTTGTTTCTGAAGACCCATTTGGTTCCAATGATTGGATAGTCTTTGGGTCTAGGAATCAAATCCCAAACTCTGCACCTCTCAAACTGATTGAGCTCCTCTTGTATTGCAATGATCAAGTGGGGATCTTGCTCTGCATCTTTGATGGAGTGGGGCTCAAGTTGAGAAATGAAACAAGCATGTATCACATCATTATTGAGTTGATGTCTTATTTGCACACCAACTGAAATGACTCCAATCACTTGAGATATAGGGTGATCTCTAAGTGTGACAAAATCAGTGGGAGGAGTTGGTTGAGCAACAGCTTGTGGAATTAATTTCTCTTGTGGAATTATATTAGCTGTTGGAGGAAGTTCAGCAACTTCCAAACTTTCTTCTTCACTTTCTTCTTCAACTTATGGAGAAGGATGTGATGGAACCTCTTGGGTGAGGTTTAGATCATCCAATCTCTCACACAAGTGAGGTACCTACAAAATGTTATTGGTAGAAACTTCTTTCTCCTTATAAAACATGTTAGCCTCATAAAATATAACATGAACAGATTCCTCAATTTTTAAAGTGGATTTGTTAAACACCCTATAAGCTTTGCTGACTTGGGAATATCCTAAAAAATTTCCTCTACAGCTTTAGCTTCAAACTTTCTAGTGTATTTCTCGTCATTATTATGAATATAACATAGGCATCCAAATACTTTAAAATATGTGATTTTAGGTTTCTTCCCTTTAAGTAACTCATAAGGAGTCTTATTCTTAAGCTTGTGTATCAGATTTTTGTTTTGTATATAGTTTGTTGTGATCACAGCCTCTGCCAAAAAAGATAGGGACATATAAGTATCTGCAAGTAATGTGCCTGTAGTTTCAATTAGGGTTCTATTTTTCCTTTCAGCAGTCCCATTTTGTTGAGGATTTCTAGGAGTTGAGAAGCAATGCCTGATACCTTCCTTCTCACAAAACTCTTGCATAAGAAGTGACTCAAACTCAATATCATGATCACTTCTGATCAATGCAACTGGAGTAAAGTACTCAATCTGTATGTTCTTGAGAAAATCTGTAAGAACCTTGAAGTTATCTGACTTAGATCTCAGAAAGAACACCCAAGTGAATCTTGAGAAGTCATCTACAATCACTAAAGTATAAGATTTCCCTCCTAGGCTTTGTACAACAATAAGGCCAAAAAGTTCAATATATAGCAAGTACAATATCCTAGGTGAGTCACTTTTATTTACAAATTTAAAGCTATTTTTAGTTTGTTTGCCTAACTGACAAGCCCTATAGAGGCCTTCCTTCTTGTAGAGGCCAGAAGGTAATTCTCTAACAAGGTTGTCCCTAAATAACTTAGCAATATTTTTAAGATTTACATGTCTGAATCTCTTATGCCAAAATTCATTTTGATTGCTAACCTGATTAAATAAACAAAGTTCTGAACTAGCTGATTGAAAATTTACTACATATATGTTGTCTTATCTAAGTCCAATGAAAATAGGTTCGTTTTCTTTAAAAGAAATAATATAGGAAGATGGGTTAAATGATACCTGATAACCTTCATCACTAAATTGACTTATAGATATTAGGTTATGCTTTAAACCACTCACATAGGCAACTTTCCTGAAGGTGACTACTCCAACTTTAACATCTCCATAGACTTTAGTTTGGTCACAGTTGGAGTCACTGAAGATCACCTTTGGACCTAGCTTGGACTTGTAGTTTGTTAGATTATCCTTACAGCCAGTCATATGCTTTGAGCATCCACTGTCCAGATACCATTGTTGATTAAAGACTTGACAGTCCTTCACCTGCATAGAAAGGAATTAGGTGTTCTTGACCCAGGTTACCTTGGGTCCTTATTTCTTTTGATAAGAGAAACTGGAAATAACAAAAAAATCTGGTTGATTTTTATATCCTAAGGGATGATATCTTTTAGGTGGTATTTCCCATTGAGTAAAAGGATTAGTAGATTCTCTGAATTGATTGAGGTTTCTAACAGAGTTATAGTTTTTATTAAACCTGACTGGGTTCGATGAATTATTATAAGTTCGTTGATCTGCGTTCGACGAATAGGGATGAGTTCATCCAACTCTTCTCCGAGAATGATCATAGTCATTTTTTTGCCCAAAGTTCATCGATCACTGCTCGAAGAACCATATACAGTTCGTCGATTTCAGTAAGACGAATTATTATAGTTATAATTTGCGTTCATAGATCGTCGATTTGGGTTCGACGAACTATACATATTTCATCGATCTGAGATCGACGAAATCTATTGAACATAGTTTTTATTCAGATTCTTTTTCTTTTTCTTTTTTTTAGAATTCTGAGAGACATTTGGTTGAGTAGTTTCTCCTATTTTCTCTTTGCCTTTTTTAGAGATAAATTTAATTGGTGTTGAAGAATATTTTTCTTTAATATGGGGGGTAAGCTTGATGAAACACCTAAGCCCAGTTTGCCATTTAATCTGGCATTGACTGTGCTTGTGATGTTCATCAGCTTAAGGCTTCTCCCACTGAGAGATTACTCAAGTTGCTTTGCCTCAAATAATTCAGTTTGTAGTGAAATGATTTGTTCATTAGCTTAGTCTAAATAATTTTTCAGTTTGATATATTCAGCAAAGGGGTTATCAAATTCAAGCTGTCTATCTCTAAAAAAAAATTTCCTTCTCTGACTTGATTAAATCATTGCACAAGGATTTAAATTCAATTTTAAAATCTTCTGAATTGAAATCAAATGAAGATATTACTTGATCTTCTTCAGATTCAGATTCATCTTCTGATTCTTTAGCTTGTTCCTCAGCATCAGATTTACTGCTGGAGGCATTAATAGCCATAAGGCAAAATTCCATTGCCTTTGTCTCCTCTTCAGCTTCACTAGAGCTGGAAAGTGAGGATTCTTCATCTGTGTCACTCCAGGTCTCAACAATAAAGCCTTTCTCCTATTTCTTATGTTTAGTGGAGGAGTGCTTGTTTGATTGCCTCTTATTCTCCTTTTCTTTTTCTTCTGTGCCTCTGGGCATTTAGGTAGAATGTGCCCAGGTTTTCTGCATCCAAAACAAACAATCTCCTTGGTAAGATTCTTGTCACATCTTGGCTTTTCATCATTCTTGGATGACCTTCTTCTAAAGTCTTTCTTGGCCATTTTATAGAATCTTTTAGCCAACAAGCTCATTAATTATTCATTAGCTGGAAGAACTTCTTCTTATTCTATTGCTTTGAAAGCAATGTTGTGCTCCTTCCTTGAAGATGTAGAAGCCTTCTGTTGAGCAGCCTCCCTTGTCTTGATCAACTGCTCATAAGACTTGAGCTTGCCAAGGAGAGATTCTGTAGAAATCTCATTTAAACTTCTGGCCTCCTTAATTGGCCATATCCTAGAATCCCAAGTACTGGGAAAGTACATTAGGATTTTGTCATTTATCTCAATTAATGAGATGTCCTTATCCAGGGTTCTCAGTTCATTTATGATGATACTGAGTATGTTATACATCTCAGCAATAGTCTCTAATTCCTCCTTGAAATTCTCATACTGTGATAAGAGGAGGGATCTCCTGTCTTTTCTTTCCTCTGTTGAGCCAGCAACTATTTGGTTCAGTGAGTCCCAAATGGCCTTAATAGAGGTGCACTCAGCCACCTTCTGAAAGATGTCATCTGACATTGTCTGTGCCAAAATATTCATTACTTTAGCATCAGCCATCTTGGCTTTCTGTTGTGCATCAGTCCACTCAGGTTGTGGAACTTCATGTGTATTGTTAGTTGTAGTATCAGTTGTAGGTTGAGGGGGACCTGTCATAATAGAGTTGAAAATGTCCTCATCAATAGAGTTCATGTAGAGTTTCATTCTTGCCTTCAAGAGTGCAAATTTATTCAAGTTGCACACTGGAGGTCTGGTGCTAGAATATTCCTTATTCTATGTCATGTTATAAATAAGAGGCTAGAGAGAAAAAGATCTATCAAAGGATCTTGGTAAAGATGTAAGTCTGTGAAACAAAAGAAACAACCCTCTAATACCAATTGAAGGATGGTAAAAGCTTTACCACCTGAGGGGATAGATCTATTTAACTCTAGAGGGGGGTTGAATGGAGTATTTTAAAATTTTAATTGGTTTTTATAGCGGAATTAAAAATAGTGATATATATATATCTTAATAAAGAGCGGAAATAAAAGGCTAACTAACACAGCACACATCACACTGCAATAAGAAAACAGCAAGCAACCAGACGACACAATAAATTTATAGTGGTTCCCCTAAACTTGGGTATATACACTCTTCTACAACCCTGGTAGGAATCCACTATAGGTTTTTGATCAGGTGCCCTGTCACCAACAGGTTTTTGCTCAGGTGCCCTGTCATCAGAAGATCTATTTGAAGGGAGATCTCACAACCCTTTAGGCTTTTGATCAGGTGCCCAAAAACCAAGCTAAGTCTTTTGATAAGGAGACTTAAGAACCAGGTGGTTAATTTCTCAAACAGTTGAGAAGACTTTAGTTGATTGCTTGATGTTGTCAAAGCTCCCCCTGAGATGATTATTGTTCAGGAATTTGCTGGAAGCTTTGTAGAGTGTAGGTCTTCTTTGATGATCTCTAGAAGCTTTTGGACTGATTGTGTTTTGATGTCTCTTGAAAGCTTGGAGAAGAGTTGCAGATGATGAAGATTGTATGAGTATGCGGACTGAATATCTTTCACTATCTGCCTGTGACCCTTAGTTAATCTTTACAACTTCTTATCTTTAATCTTTTTAAAAACTCTTTTATATTTCCTGTAGAAATTCTGTCTCTGAATTTGAATTCTACTCCTTGATTGACTGCTGAAATTTTTGAACTCAAACAAACGGCTAGAAGGACAATAAATTGATTCCTTAACTGTCCCATTAAATAAGTCAAGTAATTAACCTTGTGAAATCCATACTCAATGTTGTCTAGTAATGACTATATTATAGAGAATATAAGCATTAATTATTAGAGAATTACTGCCTTAGAATAATACCAATTCAAATAAAAATGGCAGAGAAATCATCAAACTGAAACTTGCAGAAATCGTCGACCTCAGAAAAGATTTCGTCGACCTGAACTCAAAGTTCGTCGAGCTGAGAAATCGTCTTCGTCGACCTGAGCTCAAAGAAAAAATAATCTGGAAAGAAACTTTCAAAGCTGAGCTCCAAGTTCATCGAACTGAGGTAGAATATCGTCGACCAGGGAAACTGAGAGAGAAGAAAGTTCGTCGAGCTGAGCTCGAATATCGTCGAGCTCAACTCAGAGAAGGAACTCTTAGTTCGGCGATCTGCGATCGACGATCGTCGAGCTGATTTTGAAGAACTTCGAACTTATTTCTGAACTCTCTTAAAAACTACAATTCTTCTAAGTCTTGATCTCGGAAGTCTTCTCAAGGCTGGATCATAAGATGTCTAACCTAGGCAGACTGTCCTAACCTTAGAACTAACAAATTTGCCCTAGGTTATACATGATGGGTCAAAACCTAATAGTGAACCTTAGCCCAAATACAAACTTGAGATCCAACACTTGTAGGAGATGGGGTTGAGGTTATGTCAATGAAAGGGCGGACCATATGGAAAATCACTATCAGGTGACCGCTCGACAAAAAGCATGAGTCAAAAGACGAGAAAGAATAAACTTGCTGACCTGGGATCTGCGTGCGAGTGCGTTATTCATCTCGACACACCGAAGCTCCTGGATTTCTTTGGGCGGGGTCTTCCGTAACCTCGATAAGAGCAGTTGTAAAAACCCTATCCGTCACATAGCATATAGCAGTAGGTCCGGCCAGGGCCCGACGCCATATATAATGGACAGACAAGTGAGTTACTAGATGAAACCATCCTTTCAATCATAACGTCCTACACTGAGCATCTAGCGGAAGTAATTTATTAAGTTGCGATAATAAGAACCCTGCCAACAAGCAAGAATGTTCACTAACAAAACCTAGTAGGAATGAGCTACAAAATACACAAAAGTACTGGCCTTAAGGCCTTACAATAGTTTGCTCAAATATAAGTGTCTTCCAAACCTCGGCACGCAGGCCGGTCACACATGAGAATACAAGAAAACACTAAAAAATTAGGCCTTCGAGGGACGGCTCAGCAACCTGGTCTTTAGCCCGCTATTTACCGCTCGGCTCCACAGCACCTGCAAGCACAATTCACCGCATCAGTGGCAAACAAGAATAATGTTCAACTAAAGCTGACCAAATTATAACGATTCTGCCCCCAAATAGGGGCGGCCAAGCTCCTTCCCTGCATTTGTTAGCAAAACAAGCAACATAGAGAATAAACACTACATCACAGGTGCACGCACACACGGCCGTACACCTCGTTCTCTCATGGCACTTACTCGGTGAAGCCAGTCTGAACCCCGTCTGATCCTTGACTTAAACACCACCACCAGGGGCGGTAAACCTCGTGAGCATTTAGTCCTTTCAGCCATAGCCTAGACTCGTTCTCCAAATCATCAGTAAATCCCACGTTAACTTTAGGTCACTTTAACCGAAACAGATTGAGCGGGTAGGGTTCCACCAGCCCGTTGCTCACCCCGACATGGCCATTTGGACTTTGACGCGGGCCAAGCTTCCCCCGGTCAAAACTATCGATAAAAACATGGTACATAGCCTCGATATGTACCTGGCTGGCTCCCAGGCCACCAAAACGGTGGAACTTCGCTTCCTCCCAAATTTCTGGGTGCGCCTTGGGGTTAATCCCCAAGGATCCCTGCTACAATCTACCACGTAGAAACCCGAAAACAACAAAAGGGCACGGAGTCTTCTCCGGATATCAATGCATAACAAATCATCACTGATCCAGACCAACATGTCCAGGTAGGCTTCACACATCATACATATGTCCGTACTACGATTCCGGACTCTAACAAGGGAGACTTTACATATCTACCCCAAGGAATACCTCAAACTCGCCGTACACTCGCGGGAGAAGGGTTTTCCCATACAAAGGAAGAAGAAGTTCACATGCTCAAGATGAGAATCGTTACCCTAGCATTTTTCCTTGACGCCAGTGAAATCTACACGGATGAAAAGCACCGTCTTCTCCTTGCCTCCGTAGATCCGAAGTCGGCTCGCGATTTGGAGCTCCGAAACTCTGTCGGTGACCGGATCTAGCCTTCCTTTTTCCTCCTTGCTCTCTCCTCTCTCTAGATCTTAGAAAGAGAGTAACCAGAGAGATATGGGGTTTTATAAGCCCTAAACCCAGTTATATCCCTGGGGAAAAACCCCCGACCGTCGGATAACAAAATAAGTAAATGGACGGCTGTGATCCGGACTTGAAATCCAAGATCTGGGCCGAACATGGCTTGCGACACGCCCGTGTCCAAGGCCGTGTAACCCATTCGCCGTCACTCAGGAAATTCCCAACCTGAACACGGCCTGTAACTCCCTGAAACTCAAAAGAGGGACGGGTGATGTTTTAAGCAAAGTCTGGGTTTTGGAGCAGGTGACACGGGCGTGACACGGGCGTGTTCGGCCACGGGTCATGTGGTCGACGTTTTGACGATCGAAAATCGTCGAGTTGAGGCACACGGCCTGGGACACGGACGTGTCCCAGGGCATGTCACGCTAGGGAGTTTTCTGAGTCTTGTAAACGAACCATGACACGGGCACATACACGGGCATGTAACATGTGACACGGGCACAAACACGGGCGTGTCACATGTGACACGGGCGTGTCGGGTGCCGTGTCGCAGGCCTTATCCTCCTTGGGAAGCAAGTATGGGTAGTTGGACACGGGCCATGACACGGGTACAGACACGGGCGTGTCATATGTGATATGGGCGTGTCGGGTGCCGTGTCGCAGGCCGTGTCCTTCTCGGGAAAAGAATGTTGGTCATTGCATACGGGGGTGACACGGGTAGTGACACGGCCGTTTTGCATGCGATACGGGCGTGTTGGAAGCCGTGTCGAATGCCGTGTGCTGGTTATTGCGTCGGTCGAGACGGCGAATGGGTGACATGGCCATGCACACGGCCGTATTGCAACCCGTGTTCGGCCCAGATTTTGTAATTTCAGGCCTAATCGTGGCCGTTCGTTTCCTTGGCTTAGGATCCGACTGCTGGGGGTGGATGCTGGCGGTTTAAACCCAAAAATAGGATTTGTAATCCCTCATTTCATCCCCTTGGTTCTCTTTCTAAAGTCTAGAGAGAGGGGAGAGCAAGGAGGAGGAGGAAGGCCAAGATCCGTCCATCGGTGGAGCGTCGGAGCTCCGAATAGCGATCCGAGTCCAGATCCCTGAAGACGACGCCATTGCGGTGCTTTATAACTTCGTAGATTTTTCATGGCGCCGCGGAAGAACGCAAGGGTAACGATTTCTCATCCTAGGGCATGTGAAGCCCTCTTTTCCTTTGCATAGGAAGCCCTCTCTCGTGAGTGAGCGAAGAGTTGGAGCGTTCCTTGGGGTAGATATGTAAAGTGACCCTTGTATAGAGTCCATATGCGAAAACGGGCATAGGCATTGTGTGTGAAGCCTATCCGGACAAGTTGATCCGGATCGGTGATGTTTCATTGCATATGAACCGGGGAAGACTCCGGATGTTTGGGCATTTTTCGGGTTTTCTACGTGGTAGATTGCAGCAGGGAGCCTTGGAGATTAACTCCAAAGTGCACCCGGAAAACTGGGCAAAAGCGGGTTTTGTGAACACGATGGCCAGGAGAGCCAACGTGAACATAACCGGGTTATGTGATTATTGTGGCGGAAACGGGACTCGGTGAGTCTTGACCTGCGCATATGGCTTAAATTGTCGTTGCGGAATGAGCACGGGTCAGACGGAACCATACCCGATCTATGTCATTCGGTGGGACCGTTGGCATGGATGAGAGTCTTCGGCGGTCTATGGCTTAAATTGTCGTGACCAAGGCAAGGAAGACAAAATGCTCATATGATTGGCCGTCCAAGGGGCGGTGGTGGAACTGGAATGTCTATGGCTTGAATTGACGTGACGTTTGCCCGTTCGCCGTGAATGTGCCCTGTGTGCATGAGGTGTGTGGCTATGCGAGCCTACGCCTGTGACGAAGTGTGTTTACACTATTATGATGCTATACTAATAAAGTGCAGGGAAAGAGCATTGCCGCCCCGATTTTGGGGGCGGGATCGTTATAATTTGGTCAGCATTGCTTACCATTATTTTGTTTACCACCAGGCGGTGGATTGTGTCTTGTAGGTGCTGCGGAGCCGAGCGGGAAATAGCGGGCTAAATCCCATGTTGCGGTGCTGGCCCTCGAAGGCCTAACTTTTTTATGTTTTCCGTTTATCTCATGTATGGCCGGCCTGCAAGCCGAAGTATGAAAGACACTCTTGTTTGAGGAAACTATTGTAAGGCCATAAGGCGGGTACATTTGTATTTAACATTCCTAGTTTATCTGAGTAGTGGACATTCATGCTTGGCAGGGTTCTTGTTTTTGTGCAACTTAATAATTGCTTCCGCTAGGTGTTGTGTAGGATGTTTTGATTGGTTGAATGGTTTCAACGCGTAACCAACCGGTCTGTCCGTAGTATATGGCGTCGGGCCCCTGCCGGACCTACTGTTATATGCTATGTGACGGATAGGGGTGTTACAAATTGGTATCAAACTACCGGTTTTGGTCAAACTTAAATGAATTCGTGGGCGAATTCACTTTAAGGGGTGGTGAGCACATGTGTGTGCGTCATCGTTATAACATGAAAAGAACCCATGAATGTCCACTTAGGAATGAAAATACATGTGTTTGAGGAACCTGCGTGTTCCTATAATTGTTGTTTGTAATATTGTTTGGTCGCTTATCGGTGTTTTGCACGTTTATAGGTTACCAGAAGTGGTGCTGGACCGTCGGAATGGCTAGGTTCTGAGGCAAGCAGTGCACCAAGTGATGCGCCTGCAACACCTCCGTCTGTCGAGACCATTAGATTGGTGGCAGAAGCTTTCTTTGCAATGATCAACGCGCAACCTGCAAGGCAGGTGCAACAGCCTGCTCCTGTGGTGGAGCAAGTGCCGCTCCAAGCGGCGGAGCCTAGAAGGGTTTAACAGGTGGCGGTGGAGCCGGAGTTGCCTCGGAGAGCAACTGAGAGACAGATTAAGCATGTGATGGGCTTCCATCCACCGGTGTTCTCGGGAATGGGAACCCCGACCCAGGCCGAAGATTGGCTCTCAAGAGTCAATAGGGTGATGACAGCAACAGAAACGGAAGAGTGGTAGAAGACCACGATAGCAACGTTCCTATTGGATGGGGATACGAGATTATGGTGGGAAGGCCTAGAGATACACCAGTTGAGGGGAAGGCCGTTGGCCGAAGTACCTATGGAGTAGTTTTCGAGATTGTTCATGGCTTGATACCTCCCCTCAGCGCAGAGGATCGCATTGGAGAACGAGTTCCAAAAGCTGGTGCAAGGAGATAGCATTGTAGACGAGTACCTCCACGAGTTTACTCGATTGGGGAGATATGCTAGCGCTATCTTTGCCGACGAGGAGCGCAAGACTAACTGCTTCTTTGAAGGGTTAAGAGATGAGCTGAGGTTGCTACTGTCGGGGCCTATTGCGCAGGGTTTCATGACCCTGGTCACCTCGGCCCGGTCCTTGGAGAAGGACATGAGAAATGTGCAAGCTAAGAAGGAATCCGGTGGCAAGAAACCGGAGTGCAAGGCGCCGACTACGTCGAAGTCGGGCTACCGCAGATTCTACAAGAAGGCTAGTACGTCAGTTCCAGCTTCCTCTACAGGTGTCTTTGGGGAAACTACCAATCGAACCCCGGGCGCTTGTTTCACGTGTGGAACGACGGGGCACTTTTCCCGCGATTGCTGGAGCGGACGCCCAAAGTCCGAGAGAAAACAAGGAGCTACTTACGAAGAGAAGGGCAAGGCGGTGGAGTCAACTGCGTCCCATTATGCTCCAACCCAACCTAGAGTGTACAACTTGGGCCAGCAGGAGGCCATTAAACAAGCTGACGTGGTGACAGGTACGAGTTAATTTATAGCAAGTTAACTTTAAATATTGATATCTATTGCTTGTTAGCCTAATATGGTTTGCTTAGGCTTTGTTCTGATTAGCGATAGTCCGGCACGGGCACTGTTCGATACGGGAGCTTCACACTCCTTGTCCGAAAATTTAATATCGCGCATCGGAGTCCCTTCTTCGATGGCGAAGGACAATTTGGATGTTCTGCTACCGAATGGGTGCTCGATGCGTGCGGACAGAGTGTGCGCCGTAAAGGTTCACATAAGGAGCCAAGAGTTAGACTTGCTAGCGTCATTGCTGCCGCTAGTAGAGTTCGACGTTATCTTTGGGATGGATTGGCTTTCGGAGCAGAAGGCTTGGATTGATTGCAATAGTAAGGAGGTCAAGCTAGGTGTTGGATGGGAGACAACATTCACGGGACTGAAGGGGTCAAGCAGGACGCTGATGTCTGCTCTTCAGGTGGTAAAGGTTGTTCGTGCTTGTGCAGAGCTGTTCTTCGCAATAGTTGGGGTTGTAGATCCAAAGTCCACGTTGGATAGTATCCCCGTGGTTTGTGAATACCCCGATGTGTTCCCGGATAGTCTTCCCGGAGCCCCACCGCAATGAGAGATTTATTTCATTATCGAGCTTGTGCCAGGTGCCAAACCTGTGTCACGTGCTCCTTATAGGCTGGCGCCGAAGGAAATGGCAGAGTTGAAAGTTCATCTAGAAGAGCTAATGGAGCAAGGTTATGTGCGTCCAAGCTCGTCGCCTTGGCACGCATCAGTCCTCTTCGTTAAGAAGAAGGACGGGAGTATGCGGCTGTGTATCGACTACAGAGAGTTGAACAAGCTGACGGAGAAGAACAAGTACCTGATCCCGAGGATTGATGATCTCTTCGATCAGTTAGTCGGATCATCGGTATATTCTAAGTTGGACTTAAAGTCGGGGTACTATCAGTTGAGGATTAGGGAGTGTGATATCCCGAAGACGGCGTTCAGCACAAGGTATGGGCATTTCGAGTTCACGGTCATGCCTTTTGGACTGACGAATGCGCCATCAGTGTTTATGGACTTGATCAGCAGGACGTTCCGAGATTTCCTGGACCGCTTTGTGATCGTCTTTATTGATGATATATTGGTGTACTCGCAGTGCGAAGAAGATCACTTCAAGCACTTGCATCTGGTGTTGGAGACTTTGAGAAGGAATGAACTGTATGTGAAATTCTCCAAGTGCGAGTTCTGACTACCCTCAGTAGCATTCCTTGGTCACATTGTCAGTGGGGAAGGTATAGCGGTGGATCCGGAGAAGATCGTTGCGATACGGGAGTGGCCTGCGTTGTCTTCTGTCGCGGAAGTCCGTAGTTTTCTCGGGCTTACCGGATATTACAGGCGCTTCGTAGAGAACTTCTCGCGGATAGCGCTACCTCTCACGAAGTTGACAAGGAAAGATCAGAGATTCTTGTGGACGCAGGAGTGCGTGCAAGCTTTTGAGGAGCTGAAGAGACGGTTGACCACGGCGCCAGTGCTTAGTTTGCCGAGTGGGACCGAGGGCTTTGAGGTTTATAGTGACGCCTCGGGTAGTGGTTTGGGCTGCGTGTTGTTGCAGCATGGGAGCGTGATAGCTTATGGATCGCGTCAGCTAAAAGTGCATGAAAGGAACTATCCGGTCCACGACTTGGAGTTGGCGGCCGTGATATTTGCACTTAATCTGTGGAGGAACTATCTATACGGCGTAAGGGTCGATATTTACACCGATCATAAGAGCCTGAAGTACCTGTTGGATCAGAAGGATCTTAACATGAGGCAGAGGAGGTGGATGGAGTTCCTTGGGGACTACACCTTCAAGATTCATAATATACCCGAGAAGGGCAATGCGGTTGTTGATGCGTTGAGTCACAGGGCTCCCGCCCAAGCCAACTGGTTATCGGTTTATGATGAGAGGCTAGTACGGGAGTTGGAGGCATTGGAGATCTGTTGCGTGGACAAGCAGTCAAGCCCCAAGGCTTTGTTGAACTGGACGGAGGTTCAGTATGACCTGGCTGACCGTGTTCGGCAGGCATTGGAGTTAGATGACTCCATGAAGGAGCTTATGGAGGCAGCGTTGGATGGGTCAAATTCCCAATTTTCTGTTGTGGATGGGTTGCTAAGGAAGGATCATCGGTTGTGCGTCCCAAGCGGGGGTAACCTACGGGCAGAGTTGATGTATGAGGCTCATCATACCAAGTACTCAATCCACCCAGGGAGCACAAAGATGTACCGTGACCTCAAGAAGCTGTTTTGGTGGCCGGGGCTCAAGAAAGACGTAGCGTTGTTTGTGTCTAAGTGCCAAACATGCGCCTTGGTGAAGGCGGAGTGCCAAAAGTCGGGAGGATTCTTGAAGTCCTTGTCTATACCGGAGTGGAAGTTCGACGACATATCGATGGACTTTGTGCATGTTTTGCCAAGGTCGTAGACGGGGAACGACGCCATCTGGGTGATCGTAGACCGGTTAACTAAAGTGTCGCACTTTATTCTGCATAGGAAGGATGACTCGGTGGAGAAGTTGGCGAAGCTATATGTGGACAATATAGTTAGACTGCATGGTGTTCCCCATAGCATTGTGTGTGATCGCGATGGATGTTTCACGTCCAATGATTGGAGGTTGGTGCAACAAATGTTGGGGACCAAGTTGAAGTTCAGCACAGCCTTCCATCCGCAGAGGGATGGACAGACTGAGAGAGTCAATAGAACAATGGAGGACATGCTACGCAAGTGTGTTCAAGACTTCGGGAAGCAGTGGGAGGACCACCTGTATTTGGTGGAGTTCGCGTACAACAACAGCAACCAGGCAAGTATCCAAATGGCGCCCTTTGAGGCCCTGTATGGTAGAAAGTGTCGCACGTCGTTATCGTGGTTGGAAACGGGTGAGGCAAGGTTGTACAAGAAGAAGGAGGTGGAGAGTACTACCTCGTTGGTGCGGATCATTCGGGAGCGCTTGTTGATCGCTCAGGACAGGCAGGCGAAGTATTACAATGCCAAGCACCAGAACGTGGAGTTCGCGGTAGGCGATTGGGTATACTTAAAAGTGAAGCCGTTCAAGGGTGTTTCGCGGGTGAGACGCTTGAAGAAGTTGAGCCCAAGATACCTTGCACCCTTTGAGGCTCTGGAGCGGGTCGGCGAAGCGGCATACCGTTTGAGGCTATCGGAGGAGTTAAGTGGACTACACGATGTGTTCCATATTTCCGTGTTGCGGAAGGCGGTGCAGGAGCCTTCGCTAAGGATCGCAGTTGATCAAGTGCCGGTGGACGAAGGGTTAACGACGAAGTTCAAGCCCGTTCGTATCGAAGACTTCGAGGTGAAGAGACTCCGTAACAAGGAGATCCGAATGGTTAAGGTCCGGTGGGATAATTGCGGTCGGGAGGAGCTCTCTTGGGAATGGGAGCAAACTATGCTGGAGGAGTACCCGGAGTTATTCCGCTCAGGTACCGTTAAAAGCTTTCAGTTCCTATTATTTTCCTTTAGTAAATTTCGTGGGCGAAATTCTTTTAAGGGGGAGAGAGTTGTAACGCCCCGAAACTCAAAAGAGAGACGGGTGGCGTTTTAAACCAAGTATGGGTTTTAGAGCAGGTGACACGGGCGTGTCACGGGCGTGCCACGGGTGTGTTCGGCCACGGGTCATGTGGTCGACGTTTTGATGATCGGCAATCGTCGAGTTGAGGCACACGGCCTGGGATACGGGCGTGTCCCAGGGCGTGTCACGCTAGGGAGTTTTTTGAGTCTTGTACACGGACCATGACACGGGCAAAGACACGGGCGTGTCACATGTGACACGGGCGTGTCGGGTGCCGTGTCGCAGGTCGTGTCCTCCTCGGGAAGCAAGTGTGGGTAGTTGGACACGGGCCATGATACGGGCACAAACACGGGCGTGTCACATGTGACACGGGCGTGTCGGGTGCCGTGTCGCAGGCCGTGTCCTTCTCGGGAAAATAATGTTGGTCGTTGCACACAGGGGTGACACGGGTAGTGACACGGTCGTATCGCATGCGACACGGGCGTGTTGAAAGCCGTGTCGAATGCCGTGTGCTGGTTATTGCGTCGGTCGAGACGGCGAATGAGTGACATGGACATGTACACGGCCGTGTTGCAACCCTTGTTCGGCCCAGATTTTGTAATTTCAGGCCTAATCGTGGCCATTCGTTTCCTTGGCTTGGGATCTGACGGCTGGGGGTGGATGCTGGCGGTTTAAACCCAGAAATAGGGTTTGCAATCCCTCATTTCATCCCCTTGGTTCTCTTTCTAAAGTCTAGAGAGAGGGGAGAGCAAGGAGGAGGAGGAAGGCCAAGATCCAGCAACCGGTGGAACGTCGGAGCTCCGAATCGCGATCCGAGTCCAGATCCGCGAAGGAGACGTCGTTGCGGTGCTTTCCAACCGCGTAGATTTTTCATGGTGCCGCAGAAGAATGCAAGGGTAACGATTTCTCATCCTAGGGCATGTGAAGCCCTCTTTTCCTTTGCATAGGAAGCCCTCTCTCGCGAGTGAGCGAAGAGTTGGAGCGTTCCTTGGGGTAGATATGTAAAGTCCCCCTTATATAGAGTCCATATGCGAAAATGGGCATAGGCATTGTGTGTGAAGCCTATCCGGACAAGTTGATCTGGATCGGTGATGTATCATTGCATATGAACCGGGGAATACTCCGGATGTTTTGGCATTTTTCGGGTTTTCTACGTGGTAGATTGCAGTAGGGAGACTTGGAGATTAACTCCAAGGTGCACCCAAAAAACTGGGCAAAAGCGGGTTTTGCCAACATGATGGCCGCGGAGCAAACGTGAACGTAACCGGGTTATGTGATTGTTGTGGTGGAAACGGGACTCGGTGAGTCTTGACCTGCGCATATGGCTTAAATTGTCATTGCGGAATGAGCACGGATCAGACGGAACCGTACCTGATCTATGTCATTCGGTGGGACCGTTGGCATGGATGAGAGTCTTCGGCAGTCTATGGCTTAAATTGTCGTGACCAAGGCAAGGAAGATGAAATGCTCATATGATTGGCCGTCCAAGGGGCGATGGTGGAACGGGAACGTCTATGGCTTGAATTGACGTGACGTTGGCCGGTTCGCCGTGAATCGAGGTGTGTGGCCGTGCGAGCCTACGCCTGTGATGAAGTGTGTTTACACTATTATGATGTTATACTAATAAAGTGCAGGGAAAGAGCATCGCCGCCCCCATTTTGGGGGCAGGATCGTTATAATTTGGTCAGCATTGCTGACCGTTATTTTGTTTACCACCGGGCGGTGGATTGTGTCTTGCAGGTGCTACGGAGCCGAGCGGGAAATAGCGGGCTAAAGCCCATGTTGCGGTGCTGGCCCTCGAAGGCCTAACTTTTTTATGTTTTCCGTTTATCTCGTGTATGGCCGGCCTGCGAGCCGAAGTATGAAAGACACTCTTGTTTGAGGAAACTATTGTAAGGCCATAAGGCTGGTACTTTTTTATTTAACATTCCTAGTTTATCTGAGTAGTGGACATTCGTGCTTGGCAGGGTTCTTGTTTTTGTGCAACTTAATAATTGCTTCCGCTAGGTTCTGTGTAGGACGTTGTGATTGGTTGAATGGTTTCAACGCGTAACCAACCGGTCTGTCCGTAGTGTATGGCGTCGGGCCCCGGCCGGACCTACGGTTATATGCTATGTGACGGATAGGGGTGTTACACGGCCTGTAATACAGCATCTGACGCGCCCGTGTCGCATATGACACACCCATGTCAGGGCCTGTGTCACGGCCCGTGTGCCCAAACGACATAGGTCCAGAAATGTCCAGAGAAGGACACGGCCATGTGACACGCCCGTGTCACATGTCGTGTTCTAGACACGCCCGTGTTCCAGGCCGTGTAGATGCCTTAGCATGCTTCGCCAAACGACCCGAGCAGGACACGGGTATTCGATACGCCCGTGTCGAATTTGACACGCCCGTGTTGGACCTGAACATGCCTGAGCTCAGGCCGTGCGTCCACACTCAACGATCATTGAGTGAAAGGCATTGAGTGCCTGACACGCCCTGGGACACGCCCATGTCCCAGGCCGTATACACTGTCCCGACGATTGTTGACTGTAATTTTGCCGACCACGCGACCATTTCCGAACTCGAGCACGACACGCCCTGGGACACGCCCGTGTCCTAGGCTGTGTCACCTCTACCAAATCCCATATTTGGCTCAAAACACCACCTGTCACTCTTTTGAGTTTCAGGGCATTACAACTCTCTCCCTCTTAAAAAAATTTCGTCCACGAAATTACCAAAGGAAAGATACAGAAAACCAAAAAGCGGTACCTGAGTGAAATAACTCTGGGTTCTCTCCAAGCATGGTCTGCTCCCGTTACCAAGAGAGCTCCTCCCGACCGCAATTGTCCCAACGGACCTTGACCATCCTGATCTCCTTGTTACGAAGTCGCTTGACTTCAGAGTCTTCGATACGAACGGGCTTGACCTGCGTCGTCAACCCTTCGTCCACCGGTAATTGATCAACTGCGATCACCCGAGAAGGCTCTTTCACTGCCTTCCGCAACACTGATAACCTTAGGCGATAAGCCGCTTCGCCGATCCGCCCCAGAATCTCAAATGGTCCAAGGTATCTCGGGCTCAGTTTCTTCAAGTGTCGTACCCGTGAAACACGCTTGAACGACTTTAACTTCAAGTACACCCAAACGTCAACCGCAAATTCCACGTTCCGAGGCTTTATATTAAAGTATTTGGCTTGCCTAACCTGAGCAATCAGAAAACACTCTCGAATGGTTCGCACCAATGAAGTAGCGTTTTCCCACCTCTTGTTTTTTGTACAACCTTGCCTCACCCGTTTCCAGCCATAACAACGGCGTACGATAGTTTCTACAATATAAGGCCTCGAAGTGCGCCATTTGGATACTCGTTTGGTAGCTATTGTTGTACGCAAACTCCACCAAAAAAAAGATAGTCTCCCCACTGCTTCCCGAAGTCCATAACGCACATGCGAAACATGTCTTCCATCGTCCTGTTGCCCCTCTCGGTCTGCCTATTAGTTTGCGGATGAAAGGCTGTGCTGAACTTCAACTTAGTCCCCAACATTCGCTGCACAACCTCCAATCATTGGACGTAAAACATCCATCTCGATCTCCCACGATGCTGTGGGGCACACCGTGCAGTCTTACTATATTATCCACAAACATCTTCGCCAGTTACTCCACCGGATAATCCTTCCTATGCGGAATGAAGCGCGACACTTTTGTTAACCGATCTACGATCACCCAAATGGCATCGTTTCCCTTCTGCGACCTTGGCGAGCCATGCACAAAGTCCATCGATATGTCGTTGAACTTCCACTCCGGAATAGGCAAGGATTTCAAGAATCTCCCTGGCTTTTGGCACTCTGCCTTTACTAAGGCGCAAATCTGACATTTAGTCACAAGTAGTGCCACAACCTTCTTGAGCCCTGGCCACCAGAATATCTTCTTTAGATCACGGTACATCTTCGTGCTCCCTGGGTGGATTGAGTAATTGGTATGATGAGCCTTGTACATCAACTCCGCTCGTATATTTCCCACGTTTGGGACGCATAAACGATTGTCCTTCCTTAGCAGCCCATCTTCAACTGAAAACTGGGAATTTGACCCATCCAATGCTGCATCCATGAGCTCCTTCATGCTGCAATCCAACTCCATAGCCTGCCAAATGCGAACATCCAGGTCATACTGAACTTCTGTCTAGTTCGATAATGCTTTGGCGCTAGTTTGCTTGTCCACACAACAAATCTCTAACGCCTCCAACTCCCGAATTAACCTCTCAACATGAACCGACAACCAGTTGGCTTGGGAGGGAGCCCTGCGACTCAATGCATCCGCAACTACATTGCCTTTCCCGGGTACATAATTAATTTTGAACATATAGTCCCCTAGGAACTCCATCCAACTCCGCTGCCTCATGTTCAGATCCTTCTGATACAACAGGTACTTAAGGCTCTTGTGGTCGGTATAAATATCGACCTTTACACCGTATAAGTAGTGCCTCCACAGCTTTAGCGTAAAAATCACGGACGCCAACTCCAAGTAGTGGACCGGATAATTCCTTTCGTGCACTTTCAGCTGACTCGATCCATATGTTATAACATTTACATGATGTAGCAGCACGTAGCCCAAACCACTGCCTGAGGCATCACTATAAATCTCGAAGCCTTCGGTCCCACTAGGCGAACTTAGAATAAGTGTCATGGTCAACCGTCTCTCCAGCTCCTCGAAAGCTTGTGCGCACGCAGGCGTCGAAATAACTTTTGATCTTTCCTCGTCATAGTTGTGAGGGGGTAACTCTATCCGCAAGAAGTTCTCTATGAAGCGCCTGTAGTAGCCTGTCAGCCCCAGAAAACTCTAGTCTTCCGCTCCCGAATGCAATACGGGCCACTCGCGTATCATAACTATCTTCGCTGGATCCACTGTAACACCTACTCTACTAACTTTATGACCGAGGGACGCTACCTAGGATAACCCAAAACTCGCGTTTGGAGAACTTGGCATAGAGATGGTTCATTTTGCTCTGCAAGTACACCAATACATCGTCGACGAAGATGATCACAAAATGGTCTAGGTACTCCCTGAACGACCTGTTCATCAAATCCATGAACACCGATGGCGCATTAGTCAGCCCAAACGGTATGACCGTGAACTCTAAATGCACATACCTCGTGCTGAATGTTGTCTTCGGGATATCACTCTCCCTTATCCTTAGTTGACAATAACCGGACTTCATATCCAATTTTGAATATACCGACGACCCGACTAACTGATCAAAAAGATCATCAATCCTTGGGATCGGGTATTTGTTCTTTTCCGTTAGCTTGTTGAACTCTCTGTAGTCGATACAAAGCCGCAAGCTCCCGTCCTTCTTCTTAACAAAGAGGACCAGTGCACTCCAAGGCGATGAGCTTGTACGCACATACCCTTGCTCCAACAACTGGTCGATTTGAACCTTTAGCTCCGTCATTTCCTTAGGTACCAACCTATAAGGAGAGCGTGACGCAGGTTTGGCACCTGACACTAACTCAATCGTGAAATCGAATTCTCGCTACGGTGGGGATCCAGGGAGACCATCAGGGAAACACATCAGGATATTCAGATACACCCGAAATACAATCCAATGTAGGCTTAGGCTTCGAAGCCTCCCATGGTAGCAGTAACGACGCTTGCAAGTCGAACTCCTGACTCCCAAACCGTAACCTCTTTACGACACAGACTCTCTTTGCTCGCATAGAACAACCATTAGGCAACAACACATCCAAATTGTCCTTTACCATCGAAGGAGATACTCTGATGCGCAAAACTAATCCTTCAGACAAAAGGAGTGTGAAGTTCCCGTATCGAAACAAAGCCATTGTCGGGTGATCAAAAGTCCAAAACAAAGCCTAGAACTTCCAGTCCTAAGCTAGCACACATAAGGTAACAGGTATAAGAAGTTAAATTGCTATCAATTAAACCATACCTTACATCCCGACGATCGGCCACAAGACCTCCTGCTGGCCAAGGATGCCCACCCTCGGTTGGGCCAGAGTATACAGTGATGTGGTGGACTCCACCGCCTTGCCCTTCTCCTCAGATGTTGCCCCCGACTTCTTCTCGGACATTGGGCATCCACTCCGACAATATTGGGAATAGTTCCCTGGCTTTCAATAGTTATAGCATGCACCCGGGGTTTGGCCTGTAGTCACTCCGGATGCGCCAGAGGAAGGGGCTAGACACGATTTCCTAGCCTTCTTGTTCCACCTACAGTACCCAGACTTTGAGGTTGGCATTTTGAACACCGTCTCCTTAGCACTAGAGTCTTCAACTGCACCTGCCATAGCTTTCATTATCTTCTGAGCACCCTTCCGACAATCTCGGGCAAAGTGCCCTTTCTTGCCACAAGAATGGCAATTGTAAGTAGCCTGGCTAGTAGAAGATCTAGCTTCTTTTCTCAGCGTTCTGTGGTAGGCAGTCCTTATAGGATATGTAGGGTTTGGTACTCTATTCACTTGTATTTGATGGGTTTTCCCCAACTCTACTTCCAAAGTTCTGGCCGACTCCACTAAGGCTCGGAATCCCAATAGCTTTGGTCCTAGTAGTAGGATGTGCAACTCGCTGCGCAGACCATTGTAAAATCTATCGACTATAGACTACTCGCTTTCCCACTCAAAGCTTGGGTAGCGCCTTATCATAAGGAACATCTGCAAATATTCGTCAACTGATTTCGCTCCCTGCAACATAATCATGTTCATCTACTGCCCTAATGGGCCTCTACATGCCATTTGCTCCAACACACCGCCCGGTGTTGGGGCCATCTCAAAGACAGAGGTTGCACATTTCTTCCATGTTGTGCATTAGTCACAGCGACCACCGCTTCAACTACCCTTCTTATGGTTTCAAAAGAAGTAGGAGTCTCAGGCACGCCGCTTGGTGCAGTACTTTTCTCAGAAAACGTGTGTTCAGGCTGCCACGCTCCACTCCCGGACACCTATAGTCATACAAAACACCAATAAGTGGCCGAACAAAATTGCAAAAATCAATTATAGGAACACGCAGGTTCCGCAAAAATGTGTATTTTCATTCCTAAGTGGACATTCATGGGTTCTTTTTATATTATAATGATGACGCACACACATGTGCTCACCACCCCTTAAAGTGAATTCGTCCACGAATTAATTTAAGCCCGACCGAAACCGGTAGTCTGATACCAAATTATAACACCCTTATCCGTCACATAGCATATAGCAGTAGGTCGAGCCGGGGCCCAACGCCATATACCACGAACAAACCGGTGAGTTACTAGATGAAACAATCCTTCCAATCATAATTTCCTACACAGAGCATCTAGCGGAAGCAATTTATTAAGTTTTGAAAGTGTTAAGTTGTCTACCTAAATCACCTAGAGGGGGGAGAATAGGTAAAATATGCGTCTATTTGCGGAATAAAATTTTTTAAAGAACTTGCACAAACAATCAAGCAATCACAGATGACAAGAAGATTTATAGTGGTTCCCCAACCTTGGGTACGTCCACTTTCCCTCACAGATCTAGTAAATCACTAGACTAGGATACTCCACTATCTCGGATTGAAATCCAATCCTACGCCTCGGAACCAAGTTCCTACAATCTCGATACAAAAGGGATTTATACTCGGAAGATGAAACTTCCTACAACTCGGAGATTAATCTCCTACAAAATTTACAGAGAGATATAAAAAAAAATACAAACAGAAATTTGTCTCAGATCTGGAAAAATTCAACTCTAGGTATTCTTCTTGAACTTGCGGCTTTTTCAAAAAATATTGAAGAAGAGTTGAGAGATCTGATCTGAGAAATCTTAGACCTACTCGATCAAGGAGAGGAAGAAATATCCTTGAACAGTAAGCCTTTCTTGATCGAAAACAGAAGTGTTGATCTTCACGTTGAGCGGCGGCGGCGACTGAAACTTCCTTTCTTCTTGGAAAGAGATGACTGATCACGATAATAGAAATGTACGATTTTCCGCTTAGTCTTGACGAAAAGACATTATATAGGAATTCCCCTAACGGTTAGAATTAACATTAATGACGACACGTGGAACAATCACGATGTATCATTTGAAAATCCCGTCGATCTGGACTTAAGTAAATTTTCAGAAAAAATTGACAACAGTTCTCGAGAAGTATGAGTGAGTTCTCGAGAACAGGCTGACTTCTCGAGAACTAGACTGTCTGGACTTAAGTTAGTACTCGAGAACAAAAGGCATTGAGTCTACTCGAGAACTAACTAGACTTCTCGAGAACTATTACCCGAAAGCCAAATCTTATACTCGAGAACTATTACCCGAAAGCCAAATCGTATACTCGAGAACTATGCTGACTTCTCAAGAACTAGAGACTAAGTTCTCGAGAACTAAGATAGACTTCTCGAGAGAGGGACTCAGAATAATTTTGTGGCTGTCTCTGACTACTCGAGAATTAAAGGCTGGGACTTCTCGAGAAGTAAAGGCTGGGACTTCTCGATAACCTTAGACTGACTTCTCGAGAACTATAAAAGGTTTCTCGAGAACTAGTCTCGGCTTCTCGGGAACTAGAGGAACTTCTCGAGTTTTGCTAAGTATACTTCTCGAGAACTACCATGGACTTCTCGAGAAGTGGACTTAGAGAAATTCTGGACTTAGAAAATTTTCTCTGCTCTTCAAGAATCCAATCTTCATTTCTTGATCCAAGTGCTTGAATATGAAGTGTATCCCAATTGAGAGGATACACATGAGTCAACACCTTGGATCACACATTGAGGGATTACATTGTATGGTCCTGTGTTCATGACCCACTGTAGACTTACATCGGTCTACACTTAGCAATGATGATCTGCAAACACACAACTTAAACAAGATATCAAATACAACTTAATTCATCTTAGTACAAGGGTGACTTCATGCAAATATGGGTTATTGTGGATGCAATACCCAACAAGTTGCGACAATAAGAACCCTGCTGAAAGTCTTTAGTGTCAACTAATTCCACCTATGTGGGGGAATAAGTGAATTGCAGTATTTTGCAAAATTTAAATAACCTGCACAATAAAACAAACACAGCACAGAAAAGCACACAAGCAATTGTAGTGGTTCCCCGATTTGGGTACATCCACTCTCCCCCTTCGACCTATCTCCCACCAAGGGACGACTTGGTCACTTCACCAAACGGATTGAAATCCAATCCTCACACTACGGAAGGCACCCTTCCAACCGAAGGAGTCACTACTCCTCCACCACAGGTTGCACCCAACCCTTATAACTAGGAATCACTATTCCTTTACAACAAAACAAAAATAGAATGTACAAGAGATACAAACTACACGTATGGAGAAACTGATATCCCTCTTCATTCGTTGAAGCGTTCTTGATGAAGACGAAGAGTCCACGACCGGAGTACTCTCTTGGAGAGGATCTTGCCAAGATCGGCGGCGGCAAGTGAATGCGGCGGCGATGCTTTGTAGATCCAAACTTCTTGACGAAGCAAGCAAGGTCTACAAAAGATCTCAATCGGATCGGTCGTCTCAATCGATTCGGAATGAAGAACTAACCTCGTTCAACAAATCGAGAGACAAGGGATCTCGAGAGAGAAGCGTGAGATGCTATACTAGCCTCGGTTCTATCGTCGGGAGATCAAAGAGGATCTGAGATCTGCAGCGGCGACTATCTTGCGAGCGGCGACGGTGACGTGACGATTTCCGCGATCGGCTAGGTCACGCTCGGCGGCTTTGATTTCTCGTGAATGATTACTGCGTAAGTTCAAAATACATGAGTATAAATACTGTAGAACAACCCTAAATGATCGTTGTGTGGCCCACAAGAAGAATCCCTAGTTCCGGTCAAAACAGCGTAACCCGTCTTAGTTCGTTCAAGCGAACAGAGAAAATTTGACTAAGGCAAATTCGGCGAGAATCATTGGTGATTCCCGTCGAAGTCAGCGGGACTCACTCATGATTCCCGTCAAATTTGCCTTGGCAGAATTCCAGTTGAAACACTTGTCATCCGGGGGGAATCGGCGAGAATGCAAGGTCATTCTCGACGAATCGGCAAGAATCAGTTAGTGATTCTCTTCGATTCTGCCTTAGCATAATTCTTGAAGGAGGACAGTCAGCCAGATGAAGTCGGCGGAAATTGGCGAGTGATTCTCGACGATTTTGGCGAGAATCACTAGTGATTCCCGTCGATTTTGACTTAGAGGATTTTCCTCTTCCTTCCCATGAACTTGGTCTTTGACCCATCCTTGCTCCTCTTCTGCTCTTGCTCTATCTCGACCCTGTGCTTGAAAATAAGTACACTCCAATAGAGAGAGCACACGTGAGTCAACACACTGATCTGCTCAACGAGGGATTACGTTGCGCAGACCCGTGTATATTGACCCATTGCACCGTGACATTGGTGTGTACTTAGCATAGAATAGCTGCAAGCACAACTTGATAGAAATTCATCAAATACATTGTCAATTCAACTTAGCTTATTCAGGGGCTTCTTCAAATCAGGTACATTGTGGATACAATACCCAACAATCTCCCCCTATTTGAAGAACCCTAAACCCTACAAGATAAGGTGAATAGATCATATAGGAATGAAAATCTTAAACTAAAAATTAAGTTGAGAGTGAAATTCATTACCATTTTCTCCTGAGAGCATACTTAATGTTGGCAGCCACCTTAGCCTTAGCCGAGAGGGTAATCTCTCCCTTTTCGGCTTATGCAAATCTGGGACTTCACTTGGATCCACATGCTCCCCCTCAGATCTTGCATCCGTGCTCGAGCTTGAGTTCCTTGTTGATGCTCCCCCTTGATCCAAGAGCCTTGAGCCTTATAGTCTTCACTCTTCATAGTTCAGCATGCCGAGTTCAGTTTTGAAGAGACTGAACTTGGCCTCGTCTAGGGGCTTCGTGAAGATATCTGCAACCTGCTTATCCATGGGGACATAGCAGAGAGAGATATCTTTGTTTTCCACATGCTCCCGAATGAAATGGTAGCGCACTTCAATATGCTTTGTTCTGCTATGCGACACAGGATTGTTCGCAATTGCTATTGTGCTCGAGGAGTCGCAATACATCGGAACTTCTCTGAACTGCAAGTCATAATCTTTGAGTTGATTTCTGATCCATAGAAGTTGTGCGCAATAGATGCCTGCTGAGATGTACTCAGATTAAGCCGTAGAGGTTGCGACACAATTCTGCTTTTTACTGTTCCATGAAATAAGCCTTCTTCCGAGGAATTGGCACGTCCCGGAAGTGCTTTTCCTATCATCCCTGCTTCCTGCAAAGTCAGCATCTGAAAAGCCTATCAGCTCGACATCATTTTTTCTTGGGTACCACAAGCCAAGATTTGGTGTACCTTTAAGGTATCTAAGAATTCGCTTTGCAGCGACATAATGAGATTCCTTAGTGTTCACCTGATATCTGGCACAAACGCATGTGTAAAACATAATATCCGGTCTACTAGCAGTAAGGTAGAGCAGGGATCCAATTATGCTTCTGTATTTGGTTTCATCAAAAGGTTTCCCTTTCTCATCCTTGTCCAGAGACATAGTGGATCCCATTGGAGTCCTCATAGAGGTTGCATTCTCCATTCTGAATTTCTTGAGGAGTTCATTTGTGAACTTCGTCTCAGAGATGAAAATTCTATCCTCGGACTATTTCACTTGAAGTCCCAAGAAATACTTTAGCTCTCTCATGCTGCTCATTTCAAACTTTCCTTGCATAAGTTTAGAAAACTTTTTGCAAAGATTGTTGTCCGTTGAGCCGAATATTATGTCATCGACATAGATTTGCACCAGTAAGATCTTGCCTTTGACTTCTCTAAGAAACAATGTCTTATCTATTTTTCCTCTCGAGAACTTGTTCTCAAGAAGAAAACTAGACAGAGTCTCATACCAAGCTCGAGGAGTGTGTTTTAAGCCATATAATGCTTTATTAAGAAAATAAACATGATTAGGGAATGTAGGATTAACAAAACCTGGGGGTTGCGCGACATATATTTCCTCTTTCAAATTTCCATTTAGAAACACAGATTTCACGTCCATCTGATAGATAGTGAATCCTTTGTGAGAAGCATACGCTAGGAACAATCTGATCGCCTCGAGCCTTGCAACTAGTGCAAAGGTTTGGTCGAAGTCAATCCCCTCCTCATGTCTGTAACCTTGAGCCACCAGCCTGGCCTTGTTCTTTATGATGACACCGTGTTCATCCAGTTTGTTTCTGAAGATCCACTTTGTGCTGATCATATTCTAGTTCTTTGGTCTGGGAACAAGCATCCAGACGTTGCATCGTTCGAATTGATGCATTTCATATTGCATGGCCAATATCCATGACGCATCTTTGTTCGCTTCATCGAACTTCTTTGGCTCAACCTGTGACAGAAAACTAAGGTGCAAAATCTCGTTAATTGTACCTCTCTGAGTTCAGACACCGTCACGAGGATCTCCTATGATCTGATCTCTGGGATGATCCCTCACGTGTCGGAGCTCTAGGAGCCTGGCATCTTGAGCTCTGACAGCTTCTCGGGCTTCTCCTTCTTCTGGGAGATTTTCTCCATCCTGATCGATAAATTCTCCAGTTGGCATTGAGGTGGAAACCTTGACGTACTTGGGAGTTACACCTTTTGCAGTCTCATCGAGACTTAGCTGTTCAAGCCTTGCACCTGCATCTTCAAGAATCCCACTGGAAGAATTGCTATGAAGCAAGCTTCCTTCATCAAAAACAACATTAATGGACTCCTCTACCACTAGGGTTTTCTTATTGAAGACCCTATATGCCCGACTATGGCTACTATAGCCCATGAAGATGCCTTCGAAGCATTTTTCTCCGAATTTAGTACGTGGGTACTTCCCATTATTGAGTACATAGCATCTGCAGCCAAAAATCCTTAAATAGGACATGGTCAGTTTCCTTCCTTTCAGTAGCTCATAAGGCGTCTTACGATAATTCTTGTTGATCAATGCCCGATTCTGCAGATGACAAGCCGTATTGACAGCCTCTGCCCAGAAGTACTCTAGAAGAGAAGCGTCATTCAACATTGTCATACATTCTTCAATGAGCGTTCTATTTCTTCTCTCCGCAACTCCGTTTTGCTGAGGAGTACATGGGGAGGAAAACTCATGAAAGATACCATGTTCTTCACAGAATTCTGTCATAGCACCAGATTCGAATTCTATTCCATGGTCACTTCTGATCTTTACCACGGAGCAGTTAAGTTCTTTCTGAATCTGCTTGACAAAATTAGTGAAGATGTCAAACGTATCTGACTTTTGTTTCAAGAAGAACATCCACGTAAACCGAGAGTGATCATCAACAATCACTAGCGTATACGATTTGCCTCCTAAGCTATGAACTTGCACTGGACCGAACAAGTCCATATGCAGAAGATAAAGACATCTGGAGGAGTCTTTGTCTGTAATGCCCTAAAGGTAGCCCGAGTCTGTTTTCCCTTCTGGCATGCAGGACAGGGGCTATCTTTGATGCACTTAATAGTAGGGGCATCCCTTACTAAATTCTTAGAAAACAACATATTAATAGTCTTGAAATTAATATGTGCTAATCTCTTGTGTCATTGTTCACAAAGAGATGCACTGCCTTTTACAACTAGGCACACGGGGGTAGAAAAGTCTAAGATAAGAAAATCTAAGCAAAAGATACTTCTGCTCCTAATGCCAGTTAAAATCGTCTCCGAAGAGGCACACAATATTATCAAGCACTGATCCTTGCAGAACTTAACGTCATATCCTTTATCACACAACTGACTTACACTGATCAGGTTATGATTTAACCCTTCAACATAGGCCACATCGGTGATAGAGATTATACCGTTGGAAATCTTACCGTAACCTCTGGTGACTCCTCGATCTGATCCTCCAACGATGACTTTGGGTCCATTTTTGACTAGAGAGTAATCACGCAGCAGGCTTCTTGTCCCAGTCATATGTCGGGAACATCCACTGTCCAGGTACCAAATTAGAGTTTTGGTGGCCTTTGGACATACCTGTAAGAAGAATTAGTTTCCCTTAGGAACCCAATTGAACTTGGGTCCTAGATTCCTTGTTAGCACACTCCCCCTCAGATGGTTAACCCTACGAGTGGTTGGCCTCGCATTGCTAACATGAGGAGTCTCGTTGTATCTTGGATTAAACCAGCAATCCATGGCAAAGTGACCAACTTTGCCGCAGCACCAACAGTCAAATCTGTTGTACCTTTTCCTAGGCTCCTGCTTCACCCTTGGAACGGTGGGTCCAGCCGGGGCCTTGGATCTAGAGGTGGAGGCATCATGATGACAGAAGTCACATGATTTCTTCACCTCCTGTTCCTTCAGTATAACAGGCTTGACTTTTGGTGCCTACTTCCTATTATGGCCGCTAGAGAAGTGGCCATAATCCTCCACTAGGATTTCCTCATAAGGTGCCTTAAGACACTCTCACCATAGTTGCGGGGGAAGGCCCAACCATCATACTGGCTCTTGGGCTTTTCAACCGAGGGCCGGAAGAAGTGACCATATGTTGACTCAAATTCCTGCTCATTGCAAGGAAAGCCAGGCTTTCTGAATAGAACAGGATCGAGTGGGGCCTTTCCCTTTTCTGCAGTAGAGGCCTTCTTAGCAGCCTTATTTTTCCTTTGCTTTCTGTTTCTCCTGGATAATTTACCAGGCACACCCACATGCCCTAAGCCAGCCCCCTTAGCCTGAGCAGAGAATTCATCAACCAGAGGAAGAACAGTCTTGGGCATGGATAAGCTTTTAACAATCTTCCTTTCTGCCGTAAGCTGTTCTTCCAACTTGTTGATTTCTTCCTATTTTAGGTCAAGGAGCCTTAGAGACTTTGAGTGCTCAGAAGTCAGGCTCAGGTGTTCCTTTCGTAGAGAGATAAAGCTAGTGATCTCTTCTCTTAGAGATGCACCCTCAGCCTTAAGGAATTTGACTTCCTTTTTCTGAGCCCTCAACCTCTTGCGGCATTCCTTAAAGGTATTGAGCAGAAGCTCATACTTTTCGAGGAGCTCAGCTTCACGGGCAGATGGGCTGTCCTCGAGATCATCATCAAGAGACTCAGAGTCAGAGTCAAAGAGGGGGGTACGATCTTTTACCTTCCCAGTAAATGGGGGGCAGTCTCCTTCTGAGTCAGAGCGACCCACTAGCCCGAAGTAGGCTTCCTCATCATCACTAGAGTCTGAGGAATCAGATTCACTCAGTGTATTTGGCTTTTTGGCAATGTAGCTCCTCTCCTTCTTCTTATCTCTAGAGGATCGGTGCTCCTCTCCCTTCCCCTTATCTCTCTTGCTTTGGTGGCAGTCAGCAACGACGTGACCTGGCTTATTGCATCCAAAGAAAATAATGTCATCAGAGCGATGTTTGTTCTATTTGGATTCATACCTGTTAGAAGAATAATTCTTCTTCTGATGTCCGGAGGAGGAGCCGTCTATCTTTCTTTGATTCCTCAACTTGAGGAACTTCTTGAACTCCCGAGTGATGAGGGAGAAGTCTTCTTCGGATAGCTCTGAGCCGAAAGAGCATGGCTCAGAGTCTTCTTCCTCATCCTTTTTCCGAGAATGGGACGAGGCTGCACCCTTGCCTTTCTTTGAGTGATTGGCTTTCAGGGCCACAGTCTTCTCTCTGGCAGCGGCTTTATCGGCTTTTTCTTCAGCTTTTCTGGTGTTTAGCTAAAGCTCATAGGACAGAAGTTTCCCAAACAGAATCTTGGGATCAGTTTCAGCCAGCTTGCCAAATTCTCTGATGGCGCAGATCTTGGTTTCCCATTCCTTAGTAAGGGATGTAAGGAACTTGTCATTTATCTCACCATCGGTGAACACTCTGCCATAGCCCTTCAGGGCATTGAAGATCTTCAGGAAGTTCTCGAATGTTACTCTGATTTCTTCCTTGGGACCTTGCCTGAAGGCCTCGTACTTCTGGTTTAGAAGGGATCTTCGATCATCCCTTACTTCATCAGTTCCTTCCATCAGGATGATCAGGCAGTGCCATATGTCCTTGGCAGTCCTGCAGTTGCAGAAAACCTGCATCATGGAATCATCGACGGCGCTTACCAGAATGTTCTGAGCTTTCTTGTCAAGTCCGACAAGCACCATCTCATCCTTATCCATTTCGGAAAGTTTCTTGGGCACTTTCTTGGTTGGATCAATGGTGGAGGCCTTAGTGGGGATATAAGGTCCCTCCTCCACTATCATGAAGAGTCGGGGGTCGACTGCTTCCATGTAGTACCTTATCCTTTCCTTCTAGATAGGAAAGTTCAGCTTGGTGCACACTGGGATCTTCCCTGAATACTTGAGTCCTTCCATTTCAGAGATCTTCTTTCTTCTTGACACTAGACACGGGATCTTACTCAAGGAGTTAACCTTTTTGATGAGCAACCTCCCTCTAATATCACTTGAAAGTCTTTAGTGTCAAGTAATTCCACCTAGGGGGGGGGGAATAGGTGAATTACAGTCTTTTGCGGAATTTAAATAACCTGCACAATTAAACAAACACAGCACATAAAAGCACACAAGCAATTATAGTGGTTCCCCGATTTGGGTACGTCCACTCTCCCCCTTCGACCTATCTCCCACCAAGGGACGACTCGGTCACTTCACCAAATGGATTGAAATCCAATCCTCACACTACGGAATACACCCTTCCAACCGAAAGAGTCACTACTCCTCCACCACGGGTTGCACCCAACCCTTACAACTAGGAATCACTATTCCTTTACAACAAAACAAAAATAGAATGTACGAGAGATACAAACTACATGTGTGGAGAACCCGATGTCCCTCTTCGTTCGTTGAAGCGTTCTTGATGAAGACGAAGAGTCCACGACCGGAGTACTCTCTTGGAGAGGATCTTGCCAAGATCGGCGGTGGCAAGTGAATGCGGCGGCGATGCTTTGTAGACCCAAACTTCTTAACGAAGCAAGCAAGGTCTACCAACGATCTCAATCGGATCGGTCGTCTCAATCGATTCGGAATGAAGAACTAACCTCGTTCAACAAATCGAGAGACAAGGGATCTCGAGAGAGAAGCGTGAGACGCTATACTAGCCTCGGTTCTGTCGTCGGGAGATCAAAGAGGATCTAAGATCTGCAGCGGCGACTATTTTGCGAGCGGCGATGGTAACGGGACGATTTCCGCGATCGGCTAGGCCACGCTCGGTGGCTTTGATTTCTCGTGAGTGATTACTGCGTAAGTTCAAAATACGTGAGTATAAATACTGTAGAACAACCCTAAATGACCGTTGTGGGGCCCACAAGAAGAAGCCCTAGTTCTGGTCAAAACATCGTAACCCGTCTTGGTTCGGTCCAGCGAACAGAGCAAATTTGCCTAAGGCAAATTCGGCGAGAATCATTGGTGATTCTCGTCGAAGTCGGCAGGAATCACTCATGATTCCCGTCGAATTTGCCTTGGTAGAATTCTAGTTGAAACACTTGTCATCCGGGGGGAATCGGCGAGAATGCAAGGTCATTCTCGACGAATCGACGAGAATCAGTTAGTGATTCCCGACGATTCTGCCATAGCATAATTCTTGAAGGAGGACAGTCTGCCAGATGAAGTCGATGGAAATCGGTGAGTGATTCTCGACGATTTCGGCGAGAATCACTAGTGATTCCCGTCGAATTTGCGAGAATCACTTAGTGATTCCCGTCGATTTTGACTTAGAGGATTTTCCTCTTCCTTCCCATAAACTTGGTCTTTGACCCATCCTTGCTCCTCTTCTGCTCTTGCTCTATCTCGACCCTGTGCTTGAAAATAAGTACACTCCAATAGAGAGAGCACACGTGAGTATACATACTGATCTACTCAACGAGGGATTACGTTGCGCAGACCCGTGTATATTGACCCACTGCACCCTGACATTGGTGTGTACTTAGCATAGAATAGCTGCAAGCACAACTTGATAGAAAGTCATCAAATACATTGTCAATTCAACTTAGCTTGTTCAGGGGCTTCATCAAATCAGGTACATTGTTGATACAATACCCAACACCTTCCAACAAGCAAGAATGTCCACTAACAAAACCCAGTAGGAATGAGCTACAAAATACACAAAAGTACTGGCCTTAAGGCCTTACAATAGTTTGCTCAAATATAAGTGTATTCCAAACCTCGGCACGCAGGCCGGTCACACATGAGAATACAAGAAAACACTCAAAAATTAGGCCTTCGAGGTCCGGCTTAGCAACCTGGGCTTTAGCCCGCTATTTACCGCTCGGCTCCGCAGCACCTGCAAGCACAATTCACCGCAATGATGGCAAAAAAGAATAACGGTCAGCTAAAGCTGTCCAAATTATAATGATTCCGCCCCCAAACCGAGGCGGCCAAGCTGCTTCCCTGCACTTGTTAGCAAAACAAGCAACATAACGAATAAACACCACATAACAGGTCCACGCACACACGGCCGTACACCTCGTGCTCTCAGGGCACTTACTTGGTGAAGCAAGTCTGAACCCCATCCGATCCTTGACTTCAACACCACCACCAGGGGCGACAAACCTCGTGAGCATTTAGTCCTTTCAGCCATAGCCTAGACTCGTTCTCCAAATCATCGGTAAGTCCCACATAAACTTTAGGTCACTTTAACCGAAACAGATGGAGTGGGTAGGGTTCCACCAGCCCGTTGCTCACCCCGCCAAGGCCATTTGGCCTTAGACGCAGGGCAAGCTTCCCCAAGTCCCAACTATCGATAAAAATACGGTACATAGCCCCGCTATGTACCTGGCTGGCTCCCAGGCCACCAAAACGGTAGAACTTTACTTCCGCCTAGATTTCCGGGTGCGCCTTGGGGTTTATCCCCAAGGATCCCTGCTGCAATCTACCACGTAAAAACCCGAAAACAACAAAAGGGCACGGAGTCTTCTCCGGCTATCAATGCATAGCAAATCATCACCGATACAGACCAACATGTCCGGGTAGGCTTCACACATTATGCATATGTCCGTACTACTATTCCGGACTCTAATAAGGGGGACTTTACATATCTACCCCAAGGAATACCTCAAACTCGTCGCACACTCGCGGGAGAGGGTTTTCCCATACAAAGGAAGAAGAGCTTCACATGCTCAAGATGAGAATCGTTACCCTAGAATTTTTCCTTGGCTCCATGGAAATCTACGCGGATGAAAAGCACCACAATCTCCTTGCCTCCGTAGATCCGAAGTCGGCTCGCGATTTGGAGCTCCGAAACTCCGTCGGTGACCGGATCTAGCCTTCCTTCTTCCTCCTTGCTCTCTCCTCTCTCTAGATCTTAGAAAGAGAGTAACCCAAAATAAATGGGGTTTTCTAAGCCCTAAACCTGGGTATATCCCTGGGGAAACAACCCCCAACCGTCGAATCTCAAAATAAGGAAACAGACGGCTGCGATTCGGACTTGAAATCCAAGATCTGGGCCGAATACTGCTTGCAACACGCCCGTGTCCAAGGCCGTGTCACGCATTCGCTGTCACTCAGGAAATTCCCGACCTGAACACGGCCTGTGACACGGCATCTGACACGCCTGTGTCGCATGTGACATGCCCGTGTTAGGGCCCGTGTCACGGCCCGTGTGCCCAAACGACACAGGTCTAGAAATATCCAGAGAAGGACACGGCCATGTGACACACCCGTGTCACATGTCGTGTTCTAGACACGCCCTGGGACACACCCGTGTCCCAGGCCGTGTAGCTGCCTTAGCACGCTTCGCCAAACGACCCGAGCTGTACACGGGTATTCGACATGCCCGTGTCGAATTTGACATGCCCTTGTAGGACCCGAACATGCCTGAGCTCAGGTCATGCGTTGAGTGCCTGACACATCCTGGGACACGCCCATGTCCCAGGCCGTGTTCACTGCCCTGACGATCGTTGAATGCAATTTCGTCGACAACGCGACCATTGTCAAACCCGAGCACGACACGCCCTGGGACATGCCCGTATCCCAGGCTGTGTCACCTCTACCAAATCCCAGATTTGGCTCAAAACACCACCTTTCACTCTTTTGAGTTTTGGGGCGTTATAGCGGTGGCCTGGGTAGTGAGCCCGAGGCCAAGGCTAGGGTAGGTTGAGGGACGTCAAGCGAGCCTACGTCCCCTCCATATAGCTCAGGCCTCAACTTCTTGATTAACCGATCTTCCACTCGTCTCATCAGAGTTCGAGACGAGTGCGCAATGGGGATAACCATCAGGTGAGGCGTAGTTGTTTCGTTCTTTTCTTTATCGGTGACAAGGAGGGCGAGAGCTGCTTTTGAGATCGGCATGTCGACAGAACTCAGACAAGAAATTGGGAAGGTCGGGGGAGAGCTCATAGGGTTGGATTCCTCCCCCCCCCCCCCCCCCCCCCCCCCCCCCCCCCCGCCCCCTCTTTGGTATATATAAGCATCAGTAGGGCCCACCAAGAGATTTCCTAAGCCTCGGCTCACCAAATAATAGTGGGGTTGAACGGTCTTTCTGATCCTGAGCCAGGACTCAAAAAGAGCGAGAATTGTGTGCAACCATGTATTTGCCGAGTGGGCTCGGCCATGGGGGTGCAAGTAGCAAGTGCCTAACATCAACAGGCACCCGTTACCTAGGCTGGCGAATGAGGGGGCGAGTGGAGCCTGCGTGCTCGCACTCGTCCCTCAGTTAGGGGACCAGTGGTGAGTGTCGGCTTCACCAGGAACTCCCCACCTGGGAGAGATCTCGCATCACGCTCAGCTCGCCCACCAAAGGGTATTTTCTATTTTCTAGTGACATCTTATTTTTGGCATGTCATTAGCCGTTCCAAACAGCGGAGTTTCACTGTTGGCAGACCAGTTTGAGTTGCATTTAGGAAAGCCATATGGAGGAATCTTGCTAACCGCAGATCACTACCAGAAAACTATAAATAAATCCCCAAGGGCACCTTTGTAGAGGACCTCTTCTTAGCTTTTCTCTCTTTTGGCTAGCTTTGGAAGGCAAGAGCTTCAGGTGAATATTCACCATGGTTTCCGGGTGGGTAGTTGGAAGATCTTCAAGACCACCAAAGGTGCTCAGTCCAGCTTTGGATTTGGAGGGGAAGCGATCTAATATCTTTCGGGTGTGTGGTGAGACCTTCTCGCTGCGTCTCAGGGGTCTGTTTAAGATTTGGTGGGAAGGGATCTGAACTCAAAATCTTCAGCCTAGTGCGCTTGTTCGGGAGAAGTAGAGGCGAGCTACATCTTCGGTCCGAGCTACTCGTTGAGTCGTGCTTTCCGGGTTCAACACAAATAATTTATGCGAAGGTAGACCTCTAAAATAAATAAAACTTTAGAGAGATCTAAAATGTATTCGACATTGTAGTAGTAACACCAACACTTCTCAATACCCGGACGATGTGTTCGTTTCAATGACATTGATATTAAGTATTGTCTTTCAATCCAATATTAATACACGTAAGAATTTATATTATGTTTAAATACAATTCTTTTATTCGGCCATATGATGACTTTATGTCAAAAAAAATTTGACAATAATAACTCTTTATTGTTTGCGGAATGACTTTCAGTTATAAATATTTGCATTGATCCATACTCGGAATGATTAAAAATCACAATTTTCACAGCTGTACGAGTAGCATTACAAATATTTAAGGCAAAATACTCATTTCAGTCCCCAACCCCTAACACCTTTAATATTTCAGTCCCAAACTTTTTAATTTGAGTAAATCAATCCCAAACGTTTACAGTACTTTTTATTATAGTCCTTTTTAACATCAGCCCCTTAAAACTAACGAAAAAGGGTCAAAAGACAATTAAAACTAACGAAAAAGGGTCAAAAGACAATTAAAATTACAAAAATTAGCAACCATTAATATCGTACAGCTATTAATACCCGGCCACAATATTTATATTTCCAGTAGCATTGCTTCGTGATTCCAGTAGCATTGCTTCATGATCTCTGAAACTAACAGTCCAAAAATTATTCAAAAATAGTCCAAAACACAGTAAAAAACAGTCCAATTGAAATCAAGAACTTCAAAAAACAGTGTAATTGATTGTTATATCCGGAAAACTCAAGAACTTTAAAAACACTTGAATTCTTTGCAAAACATGCCAATGGAATAACACTGGATACCATCCAATACAAACATGTAAGAATGTACAAATGTTGCAGTATTTATGTGATCCATTGGAACCTCTTGTTTCTTGTGAGCTCGTTAAAGCATATTTTGATTTTATGCTCAAAGCACAGATCTCAAAAACCACAAAATGCGGAAACCCTAAATATAACAAATACCTGCTGGAATCGCCGCCTCGGTCGGAAGAGGTATTGCCTGGAATCGTAGCCCCTGGGGTGGTATAGACCCTTCGCCGAGTCCAGGCGTGGAGTCGTCGCTGGAGAAGACACTGTCTGGTTCGTCCGTGGAGTGTCGCGGTGAAGTGTGGTGAAGGTGTTTATGCGTGGAAAGAAGAAGAAAAGAAATGATGCGGATGGAAAGGGTTTTACAGTTTATTTTAGGACTAAAATGTAAAAAATTGAAAAGTTGGGGACTAATTTATTCAAAATAAAAAGTTAGGGACTTAAATGTTTAAAAAACTAAATGTTGAGGACTGAAATATGTATTTATGTAAAGGTTTGGGACTAATTTACTCAAACTATAAAGTTTAGGACTGAAATATTAAAGGTCTTAAAGATTAGGGACTGAAATGAATATTTTGCCAATATTTAACTCCTAAAGGAGGAACTATTCATTGAGATTACAATTTTCACGGTTCTCATCAATAAAATGTTTGAAATTATAAATAGATTTTTAATTCAATTAGTTTGTGCAAAATTTAAACAAAAAAAAGTAGTCATTTGGAACATCTTGAGTCCAATCGTTGAGATTTGTTCAGCTTTTCTTGGCTTAAAGTAAGATCTATTTGGATAACTTATAAGGATAAATAATCTCTTAATTGAAAATGGGTAGTTGTATAGAGATTTTATAAAAATAATGATGAATATGCAGCCGACTGTTTGGATAGTTTGTTCATAAATGTTTATCTAAAATTTTATTCATTCATAAGGGTCAGTTCGCTTGAACGCGTTTTATTACTCGGTCGCGATTTTTTTCTCGGACGCTATTTTTTCACCCGGGCGCGTTTTTTTCGCCCGGTAGAGATTTTTTCGCCCGGTCGCGATCTTTTTCGCCCAAACTCAAAATTTTCGCCGGGACGGTTTTTTTCGGCCAGGCGCAATTTTTTTCGCCCGGGCTGGATTTTAAAGCTCGGACGCGATTTTTTCGCTCGAGTTCGTAGTTTTTTCCGGGTCAAAGTTTTTTTCGCCCGGTCGCAGTTTTTTTCATCCGGGCGGTTTGTTTTCGCCAGGGCGCTTTTTTTTCTCACATGCGCTTTATTTTGGTACGGGCACGTTTTTTTTTCACCCTACCACATTTTTTTCGCTCGGCCGGGTTTTGTTCACCCGGAAGCGTTTTCATTCGGCGCGTTTTTTTTCGCCCGAGTGCATTATTTTTTCCTCAGCGCGTTTTTTTTCAGACGAGCACGATTTTTTCGACTAGGCGCGTTTTTTCTACCATGTGCGATTGTTCACCCCGGCGCAATTTTTTTGTCGCGGAACAAATTTTTCGTCCGAGTGTGATTTTTTCTCTAGGGAGAAAAAAAAAAGACGCACCCAAGTGAAAAAATTATGCATGCATGAAAAAATGCGTCCGGGCAAAAAATACGTGTTTGAGTGAAAAAATCGAATCTACGCAAAAAAATCGCTCCCAGCTACGCTTGGGAGCAAAAAAATACTCACGGGCGAAAAAACCGCGTCAGGGCGAAAAAACCGCGCCCGGGCGAAAAAAACGGGTCCGGGCCAAAAAACGTGCCCGGGCGAAAAAAACGGGTCCGGGCCAAAAAACGTGCCCGTGCGAAAAAAACATGCCCGAAGAAAAAAACTCGTTCGGGCGAATAAAACGCGCTCGTGCAAAAAAATTGCGCCCGAGCAAAAAAATTGCGTCCGGCCGAAAAAAAATCGAGCCCGGACGAAAAAAATCGCGCCCGGGCGAAAAAAAATCGCGGCGGGCGAAAAACATTCGTGCCCTGGCGAAAATATCGCGTCCGGGGGAAAAAATCGCCCTCAGGCTAAAAAATCGCGCCCGAGCAAAAAAAACGTGCTCGAGTAAAAAAACCCACATGGGCAAACAATATCGCAGCCGGGCTAAAAATATCGCGCTCGTGCAAAAAAACGCTCAAAGGCGAAAAAAACGTGCTATGGCGAAAAACTTGCGCCCAGGAGAAAAAATCGGGCCCGGACGAAAAGATCGTCCCTAGGCGAAAAAATACTCGCCCGATCGAAAAAATCGCGTTCGAGCCAAAAAATCGAGTCCAATCAAAAAAATCGCAACCTTGCAAAAAAATTTCGCCCGGTCGAAAAAATTGCGTTCTGGTGAGAAATTATCTCGCGGAAGAGAAATTCGCCCTCAAGCGAAAATTTCACGCTCGGTGAAAAAATCACGCCGGGTGAAAAAATTATGTCCGGACGAAAAAATCATATCCGGACAAAAAAATCACACATATATAATTTTTTAAGAGATAAGCGCTTATGATAAATTTTAAGCTGAACCTGAAGAGATTATGAAAAATAAACTTATCATCAAATTTTAAATAAATGATTTTCTATAAATTGTATATACAAACAGCTATAAAACTGTTTTTGCGTTTTAAATAGAGATTAATTTATGAGCATAAGCTGCCGGCCCGCCCCAAACAGAACCGTAGTTATTTGCTCCAAATCAATTATCTTGATACAAGGAAGCTGGAGTAAAAATTTTATTGTACAAACACTAATACTGATTTTAAATTAATAAAGTAACAAAACATTTGTTTTATCATATTACCAGTTAATGAAGTTTTTCTATTCCCCATATTAACCAAGATAATTATGAATAATGAAACATTTGTATGATAACTGCATCAGTGTAAGACTACCTGCTGAAAAAGTTTAGAGTAAGTAACAATCTTCTGATGGGTTGATGAAGGAACTAATGGTATATTCTCTTCTGATCCAGACGACTGTAGGGAAAAGGTCCATTCACGTGCAAATCTGGATACAAGCAGAAAATAGCAGAACAAAACAAAAACACACAGAGATTTACGTGGAAACCCCCTCAAACAATAGGGGAAAAAACCACGGGGCAGGGCACACAACGATCCACTATAATATAATAACGGATTACAAAAATACTTGGTTTGCCCAACCTAGTTTCCCCCTTCGGATTCACAGGCGAATCCCTACTCAATCCAAGACTCCTTCTCAAAGCCCGAGGAAGAACAACCCCTCAACAAGTTGAGGTAAAAAACAACCTCGTCTTCCGAAGAAAACTTCGATTAAGACAATCTCCACACGAAAAACCAATCCGAGAGAAACCTCTCCAAATCACCACCACCGGCCACTGAAAGCACAAAAGAAACTGAACAGCCACTAGACTCTTCCTTCACCGACGAAACCTTCGCTTGCTTCCGCTGCGATCGCACACCGCCGGCAAAACCGTCTCTCCCGCTTCGATCGCACCGTAAGGAAGAAAAACGGCGTAAGTTCTTGGGCTTTTTTACCCTAACCACTGATTATAACCTTATATATGTCCTCCCAAACCTCCAAGGGTTGCCTAACCCGGTTTACTGAACCAAAGGGAAGAGATCGGGCGAAATTAGCGAGAGGAAACTGCGAAAAACGGAGAAACAGCGAATCTGCCATTTCGCGATACCCGTCGAATTACTGTTCATGGATAGTAAAATCCACGGGTATCGATACCGATACCCGCCGAATTCGACGGGTATCGATACCGATACCCGCCGAATTTACTGTTCATGGCCGAAAAATTCATCTTCTTTTTCATTCTTCTTTGCAAGCCTCCGGTCTTCAATTTAGGGGCTGGACCCCAACAGACTCCCCCTCCAGACCCTGAAGAGAAGTCCCACCATTCTGAAAGCTTCAAGAAGATACCATGCCGACCAGTCGTCGACACAACTCGTGCTTCTCCCTTGGCACGACCTTCGTCATCATGTCCGAAGGATTTTCATCTGTGTGGACCTTTTCCACCTTCAGTAGCTTCTCCTCGACAGCATCTTGTATCCAATGATACCTGACATCTATGTGCTTCGTCTTGGATTGGTAGGCGGGGTTCTTGGCAAGAAAAATAGCACTCTGACTGTCACTGAACACAGTGAACACATCTTGCTGGATTCCAAGTTCAAGCATGAACTTCTTCATCCACAAGACCTCTTTGGAAGCTTCAGTCAAAGCTATATACTCTGCCTCAGTCGTCGACAGTGCCACACACTTCTGTAACCGCGACTGCCACGACACAGCACCCCCTGCATAAGTAATAGCATACCCTGAAGTGGATCTTCTGGAATCAACGTCTCCAGACATATCTGAATCAGAGTACCCAACCAGTTAAGTTGATTCTCCACCAAACTGCAGACACAAATCTGTAGTACCTCTGAGACATCGAATAACCCACTTCACGACGTCCCAATGGACCCGTCCTGGGTTTGCCAAATATCTGTTCACCAACCATACTGCATGAGCTATGTCTAGTCTCGTACAGACCATATCATACATCAAACTCCCTACTACAGAAGCATAGGGTACCTAGCTCATCTCCTCAGCCTCCTTCTCAGATGAAGGGCACTGATCGCAGGATAACTTGAAGTGTCCACCCAATGGAGTGATAATAACCTTTGCCTTCTCCATCATGAATCTCTTCAGAACATTTTCAACATATTCAGCCTGAGACAGCCATAACAGACCTGCACTCCTGTCTCTGGCAATCTTCATACCCATGATCTTCTTTGCTTGTCCAAGATCCTTCATCTCAAAGGACCTGCTGAGCTCCATCTTCAACTCTGCAATGCTGGCCTTGTCATTCCCGACAATCAGCATGTCATCAACATAGAGTAACAGAATAATGAAGGACCCTTCCGTTCTCTTCACATATGCACAGTGGTTAGCCCTGGTCCTCAAGAATTTGTTCATGGTCATGAAGAAGTCAAACTTCTTATACCACTGCCTGAGTGCCTATTTCAACCCATAAAGACTCTTCTTGAGCCGACATACCAGATTCTCCTTCTCCTTGACCTCGAACCCTTCCGGTTGTTCCATGTACAGCTCCTCCTCCAAATCACCGTACAGAAAGGCCGTCTTCACGTCCATCTGCTCCACTTCCAGATTCATAGAGGCAACCAACCCTAGAACCAGGCGGATAGAAGACATCTTCACCACAGGTGAGAATATCTCATCAAAATCTACGCCTTGCTTCTGACTAAAGCCTTTGACCACCAACCTTGCCTTGTACTTGGTCCGGAAAAGATTTTCATCTGTCTTCAACTTGAAGACCCATTTGTTCATCAATGCTCTTTTACCCTTAGGAAGCCGGACCAAGTAATAGGTTCTGTTCTTCTGGAGAGAAGATAACTCCTCCTTCATAGCTTCAGCCCACTACTCTCTATCATCAGCCATTTGAGCCTCCACAAAGGACTCAGGCTCTCCACCATTAGTCAACAGGATATAATCCTGCGGTGGATATCTAGTGCTGCCTCTCCGCAGCCTTTCAAATCTCCTGAGGGGCACCTCCACCACAGGTGGAATATTAACAGGCAAAACTCCCCCTTCATCCAGAATCTCCTCCTACTCTGGCATCTGAACTTCCTCTTCTACAATGGGAGTAGCACCATCAACACCAAGATCTTCATAAGGAACTTCCACTCTAGGTAGACTCTACGGCTTCTAAGTCACCTGCTCACTGGCAACTTGATCTTAAAGAAAGATCACATCCTTGCTCCTGATGATCTTCTTTTGCTTTGGATCCCAAAGTCTATAGCCAAACTCTTCAGTTGGGTATCCAAACAAGATGCACTCACGGTACTTCACGTCGAGCTTCGATCTCTCTTCCTTGGGGATATGAACATGTACACGACAGTCGAGCACACGTACATGTCTATAAGACACCTCCTTACAAGACCACACCCGTTCAGGAACATCTCCATCTAACGGTGCTGAGGGTGACAGATTGATCAGATGAATAGCAGTCCTAGCTGCCTCTACACAGAAATGCTTCACAATTCCAGCCTGAGAAATCATACTCTTGACTTTCTCCATTATGGTTCTGTTCATCCTCTCTATCAACTCATTCTGTTGGGGTGTCCTAGGAATAGTCTTCTCATGAACAATATTGTGCTGCCTGCAATAGGAATCAAACGGTCCAATGTATTCTCCCCCGTTATCAGATCTTACTCGCTTTATCACCTTCCCGGTCATCTTTTCTGTCATTGCCCTGAACTCGGCAAACTTTGTCAGAACCTCACTGTTGTGCTTCAGGAAGTATGCCCATACCTTCCTAGAGTGGTCATCTATGAAAGTGACAAAGTAGGTTGCTCCCCCTTGAGACGTGGGTTCAATAGGACCACACACATCAGTGTGTATAAGATTCAGCAGCTCTGCCTTCCTCTTCGGTTCAACATAAGCAAATGACACCCGTTTCTGCTTCCCAGCTAAGCAGTGAACGCACGTGTCTGGCATACTGCCTGACAACTCTGGTAGAACCTTGTTCTTCACCAGTAACTTGAGATTATTCTCACTCATATGACCAAGTCTGCGATGCCATAACTCCATAGAGTTGTCATCAGCTGCATTCACACTAGGACTGCAGATCTTGGCCTTTGCTCGGTACAAACCGCAACACTTCTTGCCTCCGGCCACTACCATGGACCCCTTCACCAGCCTCCAGGAACCTCCACCTTCAATACTTGTAAAGCCTCCATCATCAAGTCTTCCAACGGAGATAAGGTTGATTCTCAGATCAGGAATATGCCTGACATTCTTGAGAATAACCAACCCCAGATCAGTCTCTAGTTAGATATCTCCACTGCCCACTATCTGGGACACACCGGCATTGGCCATCCGGATAGTCCCTAAGTCTCCAGCAGTATACGAGTAGAAGTAATCCCTGTGAGGTGTGCAACGATAAGAAGCACCACCATCAACAATCCAGTTAGTGTCAACACACTCCTGGCATGCAGTCTCACTGCAATGCAGACACTGAGTCTCGACCTCAACAATTGAGGCTTCTCCCGTGTTGCCACTAGACTCTCCTTCTTTTCCCTTCCCTTTCTGATCTCGCTTCCACTTAAAGCAATCCTTCTTGATGTGGCCCTTCATCTTACAATAGTAGCATTCAAACTCCTTCTTGGACCTGGGCCTGGACTTACTTCTAGAGTTGCCCCTTTGTTTCCCCTCCTTCACCTGATGCCGACCTCTACCTTCCATGAGTAGGGCATCTAACGTAGGAGTTCCAGAGTCCTTCCTCTTCAGCTCCTCATTTCACAGACAGCTCGTCACAGTCTCCATCGACACAACACCATCCGGTGCTGAATTGCTCAATGACACCACAAGGGTCTCCCAACCCTCTGGAAGTGAACTGAGGACCATCAAGGCCTGAAGTTCATCACCCAAGGTGATCTTCATGCTTTCTAACTTATTTATGATACTCTGGGCAAGGTTCAAATACTCTGTCATCTGTGAACCTTCCCGATACTTGAGGTTCACAAGCTTCCTGATCAAGAAAGCCTTGTTACCTGCTGTCTTCCTCTCATACAATGCTTCCAGCTTTTTCCAAAAAGACTGAGCAGATGTCTCGGTAGATACATGGTGGAAGACAGAATCATCTAGCCACTGGCGGATGAAACCAACTGCCTTCCGGTCCATTGTCATCCAAACAGCATCATCCAACATCATAGTAGGCCTCCCCGATAGCGGGGTGTAGAGATCCTTGCAAAACAAGAGATCCTCCATCCTCGGCTTCAAGATACTCCAGTTCTTCCCGTTCATGCTAATCATTCTTGCTTGATCCATATGCACTAGGATTAGCCAATAATCTCAAGGTATGTAATAGAGAGATTAGGGAGTGGACCAATGGTCGTCACCTATTGCACTTAATTACAGACTCGAAATTCTCAACGGCTGAACCTCCCTCTGATATCACTTGTAGGAAAAAGGTCCCTTCATGTGCAAACCTGGATCCAAGCATAAAATAGCAGAACAAAACAAAAACACACGGAGATTTACGTGGAAACCCCCTCAAATAATAGGGGAAAAAATCACTGGGCAGGGCACACAACGATCCACTATAATATAATAACGGATTACAAAAATACTAGGTTTGCCCAACCTAGTTTCCCCCTTCGGCTTCACAGGCGAATCCCCACTCAATCCAAGACTCCTTCTCAAAGCCCGAGGAAGAACAACCTCTCAACAAGTTGAGGTAAAAAACAACCTCGCCTTCCGAAGAAAACTTCGATTAAGACAATCTCCACACGAAAAACCAATCCGAGAGAAACCTCTCCAAATCACCACCACCGGCCACTGAAAGCACAAAGGAAACTGAACAGCCACTAGACTCTTCCTTCCCCGACGAAACCGTCGATTGCTTCCGCTGCGATCGCACACCGCCGGCAAAACGTCTCTCCCGCTTCGATCGCACCGTAAGGAAGAAAAACGGCGTAAGTTCTTGGGCTTTTTTTTCCTAACCACCGATTAGAACCTTATATATGTCCTCCCAAACCTCCAAGGGTTGCCTAACTCGGTTTACTGAACCAAAGGGAAGAGATCGGGCGAAATCGGCGAAATTGGCGAGAGGAAACCGCGAAAAATGAAGAAACAGCGAATCTACCATTTCGTGATACCCGCCGAATTACTGTTCATGGATAGTAAAATCCACGGGTATCGCTACCGACACACGCCGAATTCGACGGGTATCGCTACCGATACACGCCGAATTCGACGGGTATCGATACCGATACCCGCCGAATTTACTGTTCATGGCCGAAAAATTCATCTTCTTTTTCATTCTTCTTCGCAAGCCTCCGGTCTTCAATTTAGGGGCTGGACCCCAACAATGACCTGACATTATGATAAATAGAAGCTAGGAAAACTGAATGTATATAAAAGGTGAATGAACCGTAATCACAAGTAAGCTGTTATTTAACAAATTGCTTCTAGAGTGGTTCTTAGAGTTGTCACTATTCCAGTTGTTCCACTAAAATCATGAACCGAACCGTTAAGGTAATGTTTCTTCAAAATAGAATCAAATCTTTTTTGATTTGACCGATTCCACATATGGTTCCGGTTCCAACATAACTTTTGGAACAAAAACAAACTCGTCCATTAACGGTTCGATCCGATTTTATGCGATTTGGTTCGATTCCAATCGATTCCAACAAGAAATAAAATCAAATTTGACGGAATGGATCAAAGATGTCAAAAATAAAAACTTTGGAGGGAAAAGTAAATCCGTTCGGTTTTTTAGCAAGAGGGACTTTGAAATCTGGTGATCGGACTTAAAAATTGTGCGTTATATCAAGGAATACTTTTTTGTATAATATAGTAGGAATTTTGACATGTTTCCCTTGAAATCTTACTTTGCAATTAAAATTTTATTTGAAGAATATATTAGTTAATTTAATTTGACTAATTTATCTGCTACAATTATATTTGTCTTTCATGATTAATATTAAGAAGTCATTGTATAGCTTATATATTTTTAAATCAAAATATTTCAAATAAATATGTGAGTAAAATTAAAAAATATATTATATAAGTATATAAAAATCAAAACCGCACAACAAAAATTGACTTCAAATCGAACTAATATCGAACAACACGACACATTTTTGGTACAATGTGATTGTGTTGAATCCAAAACTGATCTCTTTTGATGTGAATGTGATTTGAGTTCAAACTGCATTAATTTCACCATTAATAGTAAGTAAAGAAATTATAGATATATTATAAATAATAAAAATAATAATAATAAACGGGTCGCGGTTCGTTTTGCTTCAATCCTGTTAGGATCGGGTCTAAAAATATTAAAACTGTTTGAGACACGTATGTTGCGGTTCTGGTTCTGGCCCGGATAATAAAATGAAAGAATCACACCTGGACCAATGTTGTTCACGATTGCAAAATTCAAATCGGAACCCGATTAATTCGTGAACGGCGTGAATGGTTCTTTGCAATTCCGATTTGGCTCTAGTTTGATTTACGATTTTTGGTTTTAAGCGCCTGTTCTAGTGGTGCTTAAACCAATCTTAAACAATTTTGGCAGATTTCAAATACTAGTGACTTTTAAAAACTAATTTGGCAGATGTCAAATATAATTTTGGTTGTAAAAAACATAAATTTATCAAGTTCATACTTTAGTAATTTTTAATGCGATAGACAAATCATCGGTAATAAATACATTCTAATCCTCGTAATTTCTAAAACTATGACAATGTAATTTACAAATTTAGCACAAATAAAAACCAGGAAAAGACAAATCTTTGCAGGAAAAATGATCAAACAGTGGGTTTTGCGGGCCATTGCAGATTATAAACCTGCAGTGATTTCTTTATAAAAATCTGCAATTAGAAATATATATTATTGTATGATAACGAGGGAGAGAAACAGTCAAATAGCAAGTCAGAGGTTGAGGACTTAAACGAATTTGAAACTGTTTGTGTTGCTCGAAGCATCCGGATGGGGATGTAGGTGGAATCCCCTACCCGTTGCCCCTAGGTGGGTATAAATAGGCAAACCCTTAGGAGTTACTACGGGTATGGGTTAACCGTGTACCCGACACGACCCGTTAAGCCTCCGAACTCGTTAATTGTCCAAATATACACTAACAATCTCCTCCTATATTTGTGACAAATAACGTATACGTTTCGGAGTGCAGAAAGTGGAGAATATTAAAATAAATTTCCGACTTAACACATTACCATAAGAGTTAGCACAGTTTTTAAAGAAAATATAAACATGAATTTTTAAAAACAATAACATAATACATGCAACGAAAAATGTGCTACTCAACAATAAATAAGTCTGGAAAAACAATAAAATGACTACAGATAAACATGTAACAATTCTAGTCAGAGAGTAGATCATCATCATCTATGTCAAAATCCACTTTCTCTCCTCCATCTTCACCAGTGCCTGCAAGGAATTTCATGAGTCAGACTCTATGAATTCATAAACATATGCAGTGACGTATCAAAGTAAGCTAGCTCTACCTAAATGAGCTTAGTACTTGTAGCAGTAGTGAAGTAACACTGTCAGCATCTCTATCCAGTCTAGCTAGGACCAGTCAGGTTTTGATTTTAATAAATCAAACGTTGTTATCTTACTCATTAGTGACCACTATGTGCCTTGTCATATGACTTGACACACCGTTATTTGCAACATTATCAAATGTGGAATAATGTGCTATGATCACTAATGTTAGATTAACTCATGCAACGACTTTCTATTCCCAGTTGAATAATTCTCAAATCAGCTTACAATGAGAAAGATGGTAAGTCATCAGGTGTGGAATGACTAACATCTAACCATCTTGGGTTTTCATCAAGAAATTATTTGGGGTTTTCAGTCTGTTATTAGATGCTTGAATGTTGCGACTATAGGTTCTTACCATAAAACATAAACATTGGAGGAAGTTTCATATTTCTATGAACTTTAATCTCATCTCCCTCAATGTTTTTATTGTGAGAACTCTATTTAAGCCCTTGTCAAGGCATCTGCAACATTATCTTTTGACCTCACATCAACAAGGTTTACAATCCCTTGACTCGTAAGGGAGGTCAACCAGGCTTGTTTCATCCGTAGTTGCCTTCTTTTGCTATTGAACAAAGTGTTCGTAGCAATTGTTTTAGTTGCTTGATTATCGCAGTAAACTGCAACAGAACTCAACTTCAGGCTCGACAATTGAATGTCCATCACCAAATCTCTTATCCACTCTGCTTCTTCTCCCGCTGAAGCTAGAGCGTAGAGTTCGGATTCCATAGAAGATAGTGCAATACATGATTGCCTCTTGGACTTCCAGGCTACAACTGCTCCTCCTAGTGTGAATATAAATCCACTAGTGGACTTGCTGTCGTTTAATTCTGAGCATCACGATGCATCAGAATATCCTTCCAAAACTGGAGGATGACCATGGTAACATAAAGCATACGTTTGGGTGTGCTTTAGGTATCGCATCAGCCTATCGAGGGCATCCCAATGGTCTTGGCTAGGATTACTAGTCAATCTGCTTAACATGCCGACCGTAAAGGCTATGTCAGGTCTTGTGCAGACCATAGCATACATGAGACTACCAATCAGTTTAGCATAATCTGACTGTCGAATCGCAGCTCCATCATTGGGCTTCAAGCGATTATTATAATCGTAAGGTGTCTCCACTGCTCTACGTTCACTGTATCCCCACGTGTCCAACATGGACTTTATATAGTGGCTTTGACTTAGGAAAATGTCATTTTTCCCAAAGCTCACTTGCATGCCTAGAATAGTCTCAGCTACACCTAGGTCTTTAATGCTAAACTCTTTCATTAGTTCTGACTTAACGTCATCCACTACGGATTGATCAGAACTAAGTATCAGCATATCATCCACATACAAGCATATTATAGCGACTTTGTTCGATCTATGACGTATGTAAAGACATTTGTCCGAGAGACTCGACATGAATCTCATGTTTCTTACACTATAGTCAAACTTCTCATGCCATAATTTTGGTGCTTGTTTTAGTCCGTATAGCGACTTGATCAACTTACAGACCTTATTTTCGTGACCTTCTACTATGAAGCCTTCAGGTTGGCTCATGTATATTTCTTCGGTCAGATCTCCGTTCAAGAACACAGTCTTAACATCCATTTGATGAACAATAAAGTTCTCAATAGACGCAATAGAAAGTAGGATCCTAATGGTTGCTAAGTGACACACTGGTGAATATACATCAAAGTAATCAACCCAACTAATTTGTGTGAAACCTTTAGCCACCAGGCGTGCTTTATACTTAGCTACGCTACCATCAGGATTGAGCTTCTTTTTCAGAACTCACTTACGCCCTATAGTTTTAGCCCCTCTTGGCTTATCAACCAACGTCCAGGTGTTGTTCTGAAGCAAAGAGTTCATCTCTTCATCAATGGCTTCTTTCCAGAGTAGGGAATCTCTTGATCTCATCGCGTCCTTATAGGTGGATGGATCAGCATCAACGTGGTAAATGACAAAATCACTACCGAAGGTTCTTGAAATTCTCTCTCTCACTGAAGTCCTTCTAGACTCTAGGACACTATTGTCTACCGGGACTGAATAGGATGTGCTCGGTACTGATTCAGGTTCTTCCTCAATAATAGTTGCTTGAATACCAGGGATTGTCATGTTCTTATCCTTAAGGAACTTATCCTCAAAGAACACAGCATCCCTAGATTCAATAATTATATTATTAGATAGGTCTAAGAATCTATCTACAGCACTATCTTCAGCACAACCTAAGTAGATGTAACGACCCCATCCGTTAAATGACGTATAGTAGAAGGTCCGGCCGGGGCCCCACACTATATGCCACAAACAGACGGTGAGGTCACAGGAGAGTACCAAATCAAACACGAATCCTAACTCAGAGCATTCTAGCGGAAGCTTTAAGTTACAACTTTGAACTCTTAACCGGAATGTCCAATATATAAAACCACATTTATATATAAACCATGGAATGTACACAACCACAAGAGTTTGGCCTTAAGGCCTTACAGTTCCTCTGAACATACATCATGTTTTACAAACCTCGGCGCGCAGGCCGGCCATACATGAGTAAAAAGAGAAAATAAACAAAGCCATTCGCTTAGCCTTCCAGGCTAGCCGCAGCAGCAGCAGCAACAGCAGTAGGGCTCTCCCGCCCATCACTTACCACTTGGCTCTCCAGCACCTGCACGGGAACAATTCCACCCAACCGGTGGCAAACAATGCAACGGTCAGCATTCAGCTGACCCAATTATAACAATCCTACCCCTTTCTCGGGGCATGAGCATTCTTTCCCTGCAAGCATGGCATCAACAATAGCAACTATGTGCGCGCAGGCACATTCAAGCCATCACAACCATCGGCCGCCCGGCCCGACAGTCCGTGCACTCAGGGCACATTTTCGGTGTACCGGAATACCAGGGTCAACACCACCGTCTACACGGTATTTGAGCATTTCAGTCTTTCCGGCGCGCGGGCCTAAGACTCTCATTAGGCGCTCCAACAAAACCTATACCAGGCTTCCAAGTCGGACGGACCTAACGCAGGTACGGATCAGCCACCCCCCGTTGCTCAAGTCGCCGAGCCACCTCGAATACGGAAGTATCCATGGCATTTTATAGGCGCGGGTCGGTTTCACCTTTCCTGTTCGGCACACAGCCTTTTCAACGAGTTGCAGCCCAACGGCTCAACTACTCACAAAGTGGCAACGCACGGCCACAAGAGTTGCCGCCAACCCTCTTCATTTCCTGGACATCGTCCAGTACTTCCTGCCGCACCAAGCAACAGGTAGGAACAAGGCATCACAAGCCATAGGCATCACAAGCCATTATCACGGAGCCTTCTCCGATATGCAAACAAGCATCACCAATCCAGATTACATCCAGATGGGTTTCACACAGCATGCCTAGAGCCGTACTCCAATTCCGGCCTCTAACAAGGGGGACTTCACATATCTACCCCAAGGGACACCACAACCCACCGCACACTCGCGGGGAAGGGCTTTCCCTATGCAATGCAGAAAAGAAGGACTTCACATGTCCAAGGAGGGAGATCGTTACCCTTGTCGATCTCTTCGGTGCCATCGCAAACTAGCCGGTGAGAAAGAACCGCAGCAGCCTTGCCGTCACAACGCCGGCTTCGGATCGCGAATCGGACCACGGGAGCTCCGCCGGTGGCTTGGTCTCCTCCTCCTCCTTCCTCTCTCTTTCTCTCTTTCTCTCTTCCTTAAGGATCAAAGAAGAATGGCTCTTCCTCTTGTTTTCACGACTTATCCAGCCCAAGAAACCACCTGAGCCTTTGGATCAAAAGAGAGGAAACTGAACGGCCAAGATTTCCCCAGAATCTCACTTTTTGGCCGACACGGCCAGTGACACGCCCGTGTCACAGGCCGTGTACCCCTTCAGCGGTGCACACAGCTTGAACCGACTGAACCACACGGGTCATCGACACGCCCGTGTCGGACCTGACACGCCCGTGTCAAACCTGAGACACGCCCGTGTCTCCTGCTCCATCGAGCTGCAACCAGAACACGGGTCGGAACACGGCAGCTGACACGCCCGTGTCCAGCCTGACACGCCCGTGTTCCCGGCCGTGTTCAAGGCCGTGTCCGGCTCTGCCCGGAATAGGCCAATTTTGCAAAATAAATAGAACACGCCCTGGGACACGCCCGTGTCCCCGGCCGTGTCACCCGACACGCCCTGGGACACGCCCGTGTCCCAGGCCGTGTAACCTGACCTGCTACTCAAATTTCAAGTTGAGTCTATTGGGGTCTTTTGGGGTGTTACAACCCTCTCCCCCTTATCAAAATTTCGTCCCGAAATTTGCACGGTAAGGAAAGAAAACCAGCAATGCTATAACTCTGTTATAACAAAAAGTACACGGTCTACAGTTATACAAATAACTCGGGAAACTCAGCTCGCATGGTCTGCTCTCGCTCCCATGTTAGCTCTTCACGGCCACAATTGTCCCATCGGACCTTGACCATCCCGATCACTTTGTTCCGCAACTGTTTCTCGGCTCGATCCTCGATCCGAATGGGTCTAACCCTCGTCGTTAGCCCATACTCGACCGGTATCCGATCAGCCTCCACGACTTGAGCTGGATCCTTTACCGCCTTACGAAGGACTGAGATGTGAAACACATCATGTAATCCACCCAAGTCCGCTGAAAGTGCTAGTCGATAAGCAGCTTCCCCAACTCGCTCCACCACCTCAAACGGACCAAGATACCTCGGACTTAGCTTTTTCAAACGCCGAATCCTGGACACACCTTTGAAGGGTTTGATCTTCACATATACCCAATCACCCACCGCGAACTCCACGTTCCGGTGCTTGGCATTGTAGTACTTTGCTTGACGATCTTGGGCTATCAATAGCCTCTCCCGAATAGAGCGGATGAGCGAAGTAGCTTCTTCGACTTCCTTTTTCCCATTCAGCTTCGATTCGCCTGCTTCTGCCCAAGCTAAGGGTGTACGGCATTTCCGACCATACAACGCCTCGAATGGTGCCATACCAATACTCGCTTGGTAGCTATTATTATAGGCAAATTCAACGAGAAATATATACTCTTCCCATCTTTTACCAAAGTCTAGGGCGCACATGCGGAGCATATCCTCCATCGTCCTGTTGGTTCGTTCAGTCTGGCCATCCGTTTGGGGATGAAAGGCCGTACTAAACGCTAACTTGGTACCCAACATTTGATGAACGAGCCGCCAATCATTCGATGTGAACCGCCCATCACGGTCACTAACGATGCTCCGGGGAACACCGTGCAGTCGAACAACCTGCTCCACATACAGCTTGGCCAAGGTTTCCACTGAATCAGCTCTTCTATTTGGAAGGAAGTGCGCCACTTTTGTCAACCGGTCCACAATCACCCAGATTGAATCATGACCGCGTTGAGATCTCGGCAACCCGTGCACGAAATCCATCGAAATATCATCGAACTTCCACTCCGGAATAGGTAACGACTTCAGAAACCCGCCAGGCTTCTGGCATTCTGCTTTCACCAACGCACAGGTGTTGCATTTAGCCACATAACGAGCCACATCTCTCTTTAATCCGGGCCACCAGAACAGCTTTTTCATGTCCCTGTACATCTTTGTGCTCCCTGGGTGAACTGAGTACTTTGCAAAGTGAGCTTCGTACATCAACTCTTCCCTCAGTTTACCCACACTTGGGACGCACACTCGACCATTTCTCCGTAACAACCCGTTATCCCAAGAGAATTGATCATCCGGCCCATCTTTAGCATAGCGCTGGAGACTTTCATCAAGCTCCGTTGCTCGCCGCACTCTGTCCGTAAGGTCATACTGCACTTCCGTCCAGTTCAAGCACGCATCGGTTGACGCACCCTTGTCAACACACGATATCTCCATTGCCTCCAATTCTTGGATCAAACGCTGATCATGCCTCTGCAACCAGCTTGCCCGTACCGGAGTCTTCCGACTCAAAGCATCAGCGACCACATTTCCCTTCCCGGGAGTATAGTGAATCTCGAAGGTGTAGTCCCCGAGGAACTCCATCCATCTTCGTTGTCGCATATTCAAATCCTTCTGATCCAACAAATACTTTAGGCTCTTGTGATCCGTATAGATATCCACTTTGACGCCATAGAGATAGTGCCGCCACAACTTGAGCGCAAAGATTACCGCCGCCAACTCCAAATCATGGACGGGATAATTCCGCTCATGCACTTTCAACTGACGCGAGCCATAAGCAATCACTTTCCCAAACTGCAGAAGAACGCAGCCTAAGCCGCTCCCAGATGCATCACTATAGATCTCATACCCATCGGTACCACATGGCGATGTCAACACAGGCGCCGTGGTCAAACGACTCTTCAAGTCTTCAAAAGCTCGAGCGCACTCCGGCGTCCATATGAACTTTTGATCTTTCCTCGTCAGCGTGGTGAGAGGTAAAGCAATCCGTGAGAAGTTTTCCACAAACCGTCTATAGTAGCCCGCAAGTCCAAGGAAGCTCCTGACCTCGGCCACTGAAGACATCACTGGCCAATCTCGGATGGCACTTATCTTCAACGGATCCACCGCGATACCCTCTCCGCTTACCACATGGCCTAAAAAGGCTACTGAAGAGAGCCAGAACTAGCACTTTGAGAACTTGGCAAAAAGCTTATTCCTCCGCAGGGTATGCAAGACCAACCGCAAATGGTTTGCGTGATCCTCTTCTGACTGAGAGTATACTAAGATGTCATCGATAAACACAATAACAAACAAATCCAAGTACTCTCGGAACGTTCGATGCATTAGGTCCATAAATACCGAAGGCGCATTACATAGGCCAAACGGCATTACCGTGAACTCATAATGACCGTAGCGTGTTCCAAACGCCGTCTTGGGAATGTCACCTTCCCGAATCCTTAGCTGATAATATCCCGATTTCAGATCCAACTTGGAATAGACCGTTGATCCCGCCAGCTGATCAAAAAGGTCATCAATCCGTGGGATCGGATACTTGTTTTTCTCCGTCAGCTTATTCAACTCGCGGTAGTCAATACACAACCGTAAGCTACCATCTTTCTTTTTCACAAAGAGAACAGGCGCGCTCCAAGGTGACATACTTGGGCGTATATAACCCTGTTCTAACAACTCTTGCAGTTGGACTTTCAACTCAGCCATCTCTTTTGGCGCGACGCGATATGGAGAGCGGGCCACAGGTTTCGCACCTGGCACCAACTCAATAGAGAAGTCAATCTCCCGCTGGGGTGGTAACCCAGGAAGATCTTTAGGAAACACATCGGCAAACTCTGACACAACTGGCACTTCACCGACACTGGCCTTTGGCTCAACAGCCTGAATTAGCGTGAAGAATAACTCCGCGCCCTTCCGCACAGCATTGACGACTTGGAGTGCAGACAACAACGTTCCGCCAACTCCTCGCATACCAGCGAACTTCGTCACAAGTCCGGTATTCTGGCCCAGTGTAATCTCTTTGGAGTTGCAATCAATAAAGGCACGCTGCTCCGAAAGCCAGTCCATACCAAAGATCACATCAAACTCCGACAACGGTAGCACAGCTGCACTCAAACCGAAATCCCGACTTCCTATTTGCACATCCACATCGCAAGCCCTATCCGCAAGCATCACACAGCCATTCGGCAATAGCACCCTTGTACTATCCACCGTCACATGACTCGGTACCCCAATGCGAGATACGAAATCCTCAGACAGAAAAGAATGCGAAGCACCCGTATCAAACAGGGCTCTCGCTAAGTTATTCCGAATCAGGACAAAGCCTGCAGCACACACACATCATGCACAAGCTAAACAAAACCAAAACCAAAAGCACAGCAAGTAAACTAAATCAACTCGTACCTGTGACGACGTCACTTTGCTTAATCGCTTCCTGTTGGCCAAGTTGATAAATTCGGGGCTGCGCCTGGGAAGCAGAGGAATCCACCACCGCTTTGCCCTTCTCAGCATATGACGCACCCGTCTTCTTTTCCCCTTTGGGCTGCACAACTCGACAATCACGAGCTATATGCCCCACCCGGCCACAGTTATAGCACGTACGAGCATCCGGCCTTGATGTCGCTCCCGACACAACGGTCGTAGTTACTTGCCCAGATGGCTTGGACCTCTTGCCCCCTTTCTTCTGGTAAAACGACTTGCCTGGGCGAGGTGCTTGAAACTCTGGCTTAGACACCACCAAGCCCTTATTCCCTTGCACTCGCCTCATGTCCTTCTCCAACGCGCACGCCGTATCAACCAACGCCTGGAACTCTTGGCTCACAGAACTTGAAAGCAGGAATCTTAACTCATCCCGCAATCCTTCATAGAACCGATTCGTTTTCCTTTGGTCATCCGCGAAGATTGTTCCCGCATATCGTCCCAACCTGGTAAACTCGTGCAAGTAGACATCCACACTATCTTCCCCTTGCTTTAACCGTTGGAACTCGTTTTCCATAGCAATACGTTGCGCCGCTGGGACATGTTTCGCCAGAAAGATCCGAGAGAACTCCTCAATCGATACTTGTGTTAATTGCCTGCCCGCCAAATGGTGTAACTCTACCTCATCCCACCACAACCGCGCCTCCCCTTCAAGCATGAAGGTGGCTAAGGTGACCTTGAGAGTTTCCTCCGCCCTGATCGCTGTCATTATCCTCTTGACACGCGATAACCAATCTTCCGCCTGCGTTGGGGATCCCATTCCCGCAAACGTCGGAGGACTGAAGCTCATGAATTGCTTCAACTGTCGGTCAGCTGCTCGTGGATCTACAGCCTCAACCGGCTCGGGTCTTACATCAACACGAACTGGCACTACTGCCGGCTGCGCTTGCCCGGTCGGCTGAATCATGGCAAAGAGCGCCTCAGCAACTAAACGAACAGTTTCCGCAGATGGAGGAGGGGTTGGCACCTCAGCTGGTGCCGCACTCTCATCAGAACGCTGGGGCTCAGACTGCCCAGCACCACTACGTGTCACCTATAGGTGGACAAGACACACATCAGCGAACGTATGCAAGCAAAACAACACAAAAAGGAACGCGCAGATTCCTCAAACAAGATGTTGTACATTCCTTAATGGACATTCCAGAGTTCATTAGCGTTATAGCAGGTCGCACAAACACGTGCTCGCCACCCCACAAAAGAATTCGACCACGAATTCGAAAGAGGAAGACCGACGAAAAGCTGATACCAAAATGTAACGACCCCATCCGTTAAATGACGTATAGTAGAAGGTCCGGCCGGGGCCCCACACTATATGCCACAAACAGACGGTGAGGTCACAGGAGAGTACCAAATCAAACACGAATCCTAACTCAGAGCATTCTAGCGGAAGCTTTAAGTTACAACTTTGAACTCTTAACCGGAATGTCCAATATATAAAACCACATTTATATATAAACCATGGAATGTACACAACCACAAGAGTTTGGCCTTAAGGCCTTACAGTTCCTCTGAACATACATCATGTTTTACAAACCTCGGCGCGCAGGCCGGCCATACATGAGTAAAAAGAGAAAATAAACAAAGCCATTCGCTTAGCCTTCCAGGCTAGCCGCAGCAGCAGCAGCAACAGCAGTAGGGCTCTCCCGCCCATCACTTACCACTTGGCTCTCCAGCACCTGCACGGGAACAATTCCACCCAACCGGTGGCAAACAATGCAACGGTCAGCATTCAGCTGACCCAATTATAACAATCCTACCCCTTTCTCGGGGCATGAGCATTCTTTCCCTGCAAGCATGGCATCAACAATAGCAACTATGTGCGCGCAGGCACATTCAAGCCATCACAACCATCGGCCGCCCGGCCCGACAGTCCGTGCACTCAGGGCACATTTTCGGTGTACCGGAATACCAGGGTCAACACCACCGTCTACACGGTATTTGAGCATTTCAGTCTTTCCGGCGCGCGGGCCTAAGACTCTCATTAGGCGCTCCAACAAAACCTATACCAGGCTTCCAAGTCGGACGGACCTAACGCAGGTACGGATCAGCCACCCCCCGTTGCTCAAGTCGCCGAGCCACCTCGAATACGGAAGTATCCATGGCATTTTATAGGCGCGGGTCGGTTTCACCTTTCCTGTTCGGCACACAGCCTTTTCAACGAGTTGCAGCCCAACGGCTCAACTACTCACAAAGTGGCAACGCACGGCCACAAGAGTTGCCGCCAACCCTCTTCATTTCCTGGACATCGTCCAGTACTTCCTGCCGCACCAAGCAACAGGTAGGAACAAGGCATCACAAGCCATAGGCATCACAAGCCATTATCACGGAGCCTTCTCCGATATGCAAACAAGCATCACCAATCCAGATTACATCCAGATGGGTTTCACACAGCATGCCTAGAGCCGTACTCCAATTCCGGCCTCTAACAAGGGGGACTTCACATATCTACCCCAAGGGACACCACAACCCACCGCACACTCGCGGGGAAGGGCTTTCCCTATGCAATGCAGAAAAGAAGGACTTCACATGTCCAAGGAGGGAGATCGTTACCCTTGTCGATCTCTTCGGTGCCATCGCAAACTAGCCGGTGAGAAAGAACCGCAGCAGCCTTGCCGTCACAACGCCGGCTTCGGATCGCGAATCGGACCACGGGAGCTCCGCCGGTGGCTTGGTCTCCTCCTCCTCCTTCCTCTCTCTTTCTCTCTTTCTCTCTTCCTTAAGGATCAAAGAAGAATGGCTCTTCCTCTTGTTTTCACGACTTATCCAGCCCAAGAAACCACCTGAGCCTTTGGATCAAAAGAGAGGAAACTGAACGGCCAAGATTTCCCCAGAATCTCACTTTTTGGCCGACACGGCCAGTGACACGCCCGTGTCACAGGCCGTGTACCCCTTCAGCGGTGCACACAGCTTGAACCGACTGAACCACACGGGTCATCGACACGCCCGTGTCGGACCTGACACGCCCGTGTCAAACCTGAGACACGCCCGTGTCTCCTGCTCCATCGAGCTGCAACCAGAACACGGGTCGGAACACGGCAGCTGACACGCCCGTGTCCAGCCTGACACGCCCGTGTTCCCGGCCGTGTTCAAGGCCGTGTCCGGCTCTGCCCGGAATAGGCCAATTTTGCAAAATAAATAGAACACGCCCTGGGACACGCCCGTGTCCCCGGCCGTGTCACCCGACACGCCCTGGGACACGCCCGTGTCCCAGGCCGTGTAACCTGACCTGCTACTCAAATTTCAAGTTGAGTCTATTGGGGTCTTTTGGGGTGTTACAGTAGACACACGTGTTAGTCCTAGGTTCAAGTTTAGACCGTCTAGGGTCAGAGACCCTGACATAGGCTATGCAGCCCCAGGTCTTAAGTCTAGTTATTGTCAGGGGTCTCTTAAACCAAAGCTCGTATGGTGTGACATCTAACTTTACATGAGGTACTTTGTTCAGAATATTATTTGCAGTTAAAACTGCTTCTCCCCAATAGGCAGTAGGCATGCCAGCAGTGAGGTGCATAGAATTCAACATCTCTATTAACGTTCTATTCTTTCTCTCGGCTATACCATTTGATTGGGGTGAGTAAGGAGCAGTGGTTTCTGCTATGATCCCTTGAGAGGCAAGGTAACCCCGGAACTCACTGGACATGTATTCTCCTCCTCTATCACTTCTAAACCTCTTAATTCTCATGTCTAGTTGGTTCTCTACCCTGGTTTTGAAAAGACAAAACTTTTTAAACGCTTCATCTTTAGTTTTAAGAAGATAGATGTGACAGAACCTAGAGCAGTCATCTATAAATGTGATCATATACTTCCTTCCTCCTTTGGTGACAAAACTTTTAAAGTCACATATATCGGAATGTATAAGCTCTAGGGGTGTTGTGCTCCTAGTAACCGCACTAAAAGGTTTCCTAGTGATCTTAGTCTGAGCACACACGTCGCATTTCTCAGGCAGTGACTTAGTGTCTAATGTGATCTTGTGAGTTCTAGCTATTTGGAACATCTTCCTTTAGTTCACGTGTCCTAGTCTCTCATGTAGAGTCTTAGGGCTAACTAAGTTTGATTGAACTTGTTGAACTAACTCGTTTGCTAGACTCAGTCGGTACATCCTATTTTGGACGTATGCACATCCAAAATAGTGTGAGTTAACTGACAGTGTTACTCTACCGCTACAAAAAGTAAAAGACATACCAGCATCACATAATAAACTTATAGACACTAAGTTAGCAGCTAGAGAAGGAATAAACTTAACATTTTTAAGAGTTAGAGTCTTACCTGAGGATAGCAGCAGCATTGCATTCCCCACCTTCAAGACGCCAGCTGTCTCGCCATTTGCAACTGTAACAGACTCTTTTACAGAAGTGAGCCCTGTCATAAGATCAGCATTGTTGCAAACGTGACACGTCGCCCCCGAATCCAAGTACCACTCCGTGCTGGCCTTAGCGTTTCCGACCATCCTAACAAAATCAGAAGACTCAGCTAGGCTAACCATATTGGCTTGGTTGCCATCCTGTGGTGCTTTGGTTCTTTCCCGTTTAGGGAGCCGGCAATCAGATGCGCTGTGCCCCCACTTAATGCAGTTAAAACACTTGCCCTTGAACTTTTTGGCGCGTTTACTAGGGCCTGCAACCTGGGAGCTACCATGGGAGGGTCTGGTCCTCTTAGGGTTCGGCACGCGTTAAGAACTGAGAACCATGTTAGCCGCAGCCTTCTGCTTGCTAACAGTTTCTAAAGCGTGTCGAGTCCTATTCTCATCCTCAATGCGAATAAATCGCTTGAGGTCATTGAGACCGACCTGCATCTTCTTGCGATACATTTCAGTTTTAAAGTTGTACCATGTAGAGGGCAATTTAAAAATAATCATGCCAGCAACAAAGCTGTCTGGCAGGGTAATATTCTCACTATGTAAAGAATCTACTAAAGCTTCAAAATCCGATACCTGAGGGAGAATCACCTTCTCCTCGTCGAACATGAAGGAATGGAATTTGTCCACCAGGTGCGCCTTGGACAAATCCTCCTCTTGCCTGAAGTGCTCCTCCAGTGCTTCCCAGATTTCCTTGGCGGTCTTCATCTTGATGTACGTCTTCGCCAGGCTGGAGGATAGGCAGTTCAGCAGGTAGTCGCGGCAAAAGTCCTCATCGTTGACCCACTGAGCTTCATCAACAGTCCCAGAAACTTCAGCACGGTCGGACTGAACGGTGTAGAACACGTTCAGGTACTTCACTCCAAATTGCGTATTCAACTTCCAATCAGTAAATTCAGTTGCTGTGAATTTCTCTAGTTTGATCATAGGAACCGGAGAGGAAAAATTGTTGCCCTTCATCATTTTGGCTCTTTGATCTTCAGTCAAAACTAAAAAAATCGAAAACTGCTTGCAACTACCAGGATTATGGCTGTCCTTTGAGGAGACAACAGGAAGACTATTGGATCTGCTTTTGGATAGGTTAAACTTCCATGTCCCAAGGAAGAAATTTCCACAGTTTACTTCTATCAGACAAGAAGAAAAATTCCACAATTAGTTTCCCGGCGAGTGTGAGGAAACAGGAGATTTTTTTTTCTTCTTTTCGGCCTGATTAAAGCAGCGGCAATAACTCTACTTCCACGATCTGCGAAATCGGCGTCGGAACGCTCCTTTCTCTTGATCGAAAATCCACTGTGGCGTCTCTCCTTCACGAACCAGGTGGCGAAAAACTCTCTGTCCCGGTTGGGATCGTGAACGACGGTGGCGTTTTCCTTAGGCGAAAAAATCAGGCGGCAGCGGCAGCGGGAACGACGCGATTTCCTCCTTCCTCCAGTGAAAGCTCGGGCTCCTATTTTGCCTCAAAATGACGGAGGCTCCTTCGATTTTTCCGAAATCGGGAGCGGTGAATCCTTCCTCTGAAGGTGACGGGATGGGCAGCAACAGAGAGCGACGCTTCTTCTCTCTACAGGCGGCGACGGAGAAGATATTCCAGGCGGAGGTTTTTTTTTTTGCTAAAAACCGCCAGAAACGTGGTTATCGGGAGTGGTCGGATGGAACGAGCAACGAGGCGTTACTTCGAGTTTGTTTGTGTTGCTCGAAGCATCCGGATGGGGATCTAGGTGGAATCCCCTACCCGTTGCCCCTAGGTGGGTATAAATAGGCAAACCCTTAGGAGTTACTACGGGTATGGGTTAACCGTGTACCCGACACGACCCGTTAAGCCTCCGAACCCGTTAATTGTCCAAATATACACTAACAGAAACCATAGAAAATATCTTAAATCCGAAAATAAACAGAGTATATAACGTATAAGGAAATGGATGGCAAGGCAGAATAGATCTAGACTCCGAGGTTGAGGACGTCGATTTCGCTGGAGTCAACAGCTGCAGGAACCCTAATCAGAAAGAAAAAGAGGATCGCGATGAAGGGTATAATTTATGAAGGGAAGATCTTACCGTAAACTATGAGAATAGGAAGGACTAGGTCGGAATCTAGTGATGATGGCATCAACTGCCTGGTTGACCTGCTGGTGTAGTCCGCCAAAAACCACCACCAAAAGGTACTTCTAGCGGAAGGGCGAATTATCGACGTCGGTGAGGGCATCGGTAATGCGAACCTTCATTGGGAGAACTTTGATGTATGAGAAGACATCAGAGACGACAAGGGTTCTAGTACTCCATTGGGAGAAATGATGGAAGAAATGGAAGGAGACAACTTGGGGAGGAGCCGGCAAACCTGGGCTCGGGGAGGAGTCGGGAGAAATAATGCTTGATCTCAAAACTGATGCATATAGTTTAATTTGAATATCCTTGGTTTTGGGCCCAAAACCCAAACCATCTGAAAATTGTTCAACAGCAAAATTAAATTTTAAATTTTCAAAGTCAATATTTCGATAACAATATCATTAAAATGAACAGAGCCTAACTAAATTTTTCAAAACTATAGCTAAACGTTCTCAAAACTCTGAGAATGAAGAAGTATATATTTGTGCAAGAGACTTGACAGTAAGATCTAAGAAAGAAATAGTGCACAAAAGTAATTGTAAGTTCAGAGAAGGCGCTCCCATGAAGAACGAAGAAGAATGCCATACAATTCTCTAAACTGAAACCCGAGCAACAAAGAGGGACGACATAGGCAACAATGATGGGTAAGATAATGTCAATGGCAAGTGGTCATGACAGAGAGCTTGGTGGTTATCATCTCAAAGAATAATAGATCATTTCATGATAGAGAATGGATTATCTTTTCCTTGGGTATAATTCCCATTCTCATTCAGACATTGCATAATGATCATTAAGAGCAACAATATGATGCCAAGGGGATTCTAATATTACAATCAAAGCTTCTTTGAATCAAAGGCAGTGCTATAGCAAAAGTATGTTATTAGACACGTTAAAATAGCCATATCAGTCATGGAAATAATCAGCCCCTGCCCAACATGAATAAAAACTATTGGAGATTTAAGATTTTGTGAAAGCAAAAAACGGGACACCAGGCGCAGGAACTCTCAACCACACTGAGCTCAAGCAAGGAAAAAAAACAACTAGAAGAGCAAGATTCTTGTACTAATCAAAATTTTTTTACACAGCGAGGCATACATGATGATACATGATTGCCAATGTATCCGATGGAGCAAGAAAATTACAAGCTAAAAACAAACCGCGCGGCCTCAAGGAGTAACCGCCGGCTCTGCTGCTAACCGCCAAGGAGTCCGCTGAAGCTGCCTGGTTGCAAGACCGCAACAAGCCGTGCAGACTACCCGTTATTCTGGTACTGAAGAAAGAACTCTAGCCGTTGAACAGCAAGCCGCCTGACAACGAGCTCGCCTAGCCGCCAGATCAAGCGGACTACTGTCACCGACCTGAACAAGCCGCCCAATGGCGGACAACTTATTTGAACTGGGAAGAAGTTGCAGAAGAGAAATCGCTAAGTCGCAAGCCGCAACCTGCTATAAACTGTTGGTTGTTACCCACAGAGTCCGCACTATCCCTGACCGCAGCCAGAACCAAGTTCCTGGCTCTTCAGCGATATCCGCACAACCTGCACAGCACAAATCGGTCAAATCTCTTCAAACCGTACGGATAGAAAACCCTAACCGCAGCAACTTTCTCCGAGTTGACTTACTGTTCACTCGTTACCATCTGATGTGACAGGGGGATCATATTTATAGGCGCGGAGAGGAGTATAATCACCGCCCTAGACGATAGGATAACCGCCCTATCCAGTGCAAACACCAAGTGTATCCGCAAAGATTGCGGATACACACCAGACCGCTGCGACTTGGCCAAGAGCGAGTCCGCCATGATAGAACATACAATGCCGGAAACAGGCTTTTGACAAGTAGCCAAGCCTAGCCAGACAAGACCACCAAATAGGCAGACTCGGCGAGTACTACCTCAGTCCGCCCACTTGCAAACTGTGCTCTAGATAGCAGAAAACAAGCTCACAGCCAAGTCACACAAGAAACTGTTGCCGAGCTAGGCAGACAGAGAAAACCTTCTACATAGGCCGCACGACCTCCTGCACTAAGCCGACCTGGACTCGTTCCAAAACAAACCAAGATCACACCACCAGACATCCCTGGTGCAAACACAGCACCAGCGGATACAAAAACAGTCCGCATAAAACCTGTGTACTCCAAAGCCAGCTGCTCAAACCGGCAACTGAGCGGATAACCATACAATCCGCCTGAAAAAAACCTGGGGAACAAGCCGCAAAACACTAGCCTACCTACCTTGTCGCCAGTTCAGTTCACACAGACCGCCCGGTCTGAACACCGAAACCTCCAAGACTGTCCCCACAGTCCGCTCGAACAGACCGCTCAGGCTGCCACTTTCACTTCAACAATTAAACCCCCACCCTTAAAGTAAGAAGTGGAGACCAGCCCTAGCAATCCACGTAACCGAGTAAGTGGCCCCTTTGACAGTAGCTTCATGAAGATGTTCGCGATGTTGTCCTATCTCTGCACATGTCCAACTATGAGAGATCCCTCCAACACCTTCTCCCAAATGAAATGCTGCTCAATCTCAATGTGATTGGTCCACGCGTGACAAACAAGATTATTAACCAATTTCAGGGCACTCTCATTGTCACCGCGTAGAAGAGTAGAACCGCGCACTTCTTTATGGGCGTCCTCTACTAGCCTCCTAAGACAAATGGCTTCCCGAGCTACAAAGGACATAGCCTTGTACTCTACTTCCGTAGTAGATACAGACACCAAATCCTGCTTCTTACTGCACCAAGTGTTGGGTCTATTGCCCACAATATCCCATATTTGAAGAAGTTAATCATGTCAATGATATACATAAAGTTGTATTTGATGTATGCTTAAGTTCATGCATGCAGGTTAGTCCTTGCAATATTGATGGAACAGGTATTCCAAGTTATGTGACAGGTGGTCCCAAAGTAAAGATTTGGAGGGACAAAAATCGGTCAAAGTCCACAGTCATTGAGTGAAGTCAACTCACTCAATGTCAGATGCAAGGGAAGATGCTGGATAGGCTGGAAATTGCCTAAATCCACAGGCGTTGAGTGAATTCTATTCACTCAACGACAGGTGAGTAAAAGCGTTGAGTATAGTCTCAGCCTAATAATTGGCAAGCTAAAAATGTGGCTAAGTCCACAAGCGTTGAGTGAAGTCAACTCATTCAACTCTATACAGTAAAAAGCTATGAGACAGGCTAAGGCAGTGAATTCCTAAGGAGAAACAGGCAAAAATATGGCTAAGCCCATAAACGTTGAGTGAAGTCTACTCACTCAACGTCATACATCATAAATCATTGAGTATAGCTCAGACAGTCAATGCCACAGAAAATCTGTGGAAATATTTGAATAAGTCCACAGGCATTGAGTGAATCTTACTCACTCAACGCCATGTGATAAAAAAGCATTGACTGAATCTTAGTCAGTCAGAGAATGTGTTTTCACAGAAATTTGGCTATGTCCAAATGCGTTGAGTGAAGCTTACTCAGTCAACGCCAAGTTACTAAAACTTAATCTAAGTGTTATGACATTGAGTGAAGCTTACTCACTCAACGCCAAGTGACAGAACTCCAGTTAAGCAGTTTGAAGTTGAGTGAAGCTCAATCACTCATCTTCTAGAGACATAAAAATTTTTCTAAGTGTTTTGGCATTGAGTGAAGGTTGCTCACTCAACGCCTAATGATATAAAACTTTTCTAAGTGTTTTTGCATTAAGTGAAGGTTGCTCACTCAACGCCTAATGGCCGAGAAATTTTTCCAAGTGTTTTGGCGTTGAGTGAAGGTTGCTCACTCAACGTCTAGTGACAGGAAATCTGTCTAAGTGTTTTGGCGTTGAGTGAAGCTTACTCACTCAACGTCTATACTACTGATGCTTGATTTTGGCTAAGTCCACAGACGGTGACGTTAGCAAAGTTAGTAAGTCAACTGAGTTCAAATTAAGTATGGGAAAGCTACGAACACGACAAACACTGCCTGAGGTCTACTGTACGATTTCTTCCATTAAAGCAAGATGCAGCTGTTTGCTGCAGGTGCTCCCCACAGCTTTCTTGAGCCATTAAACGATGGAAGATAAAAGGGATAACTTTTGAATGTTGAACACAACTTTTAGGGTTTTACTCAACAAGAAAAAGAGCGGCTAGACTTCATCTTCCTCGCCATTGCTGCCGAGAAAAAGCTTGAAGTCTTCTAGCAGAACAAAAAGTTCAGTTAGCTGTAGCTTTCTCCATTGCTATAACAAGTTCAGAAATAATTCTGATAAAGAAAGAGAGGGAGCCTTCAATATTCTACAGGTCCAGTTAGCTGTTTGAAGAACTTAATACCTAGCTGTTCTTCAGTCTTCTACAACAAGTTCAGAACCTATATTCTGAGTTACTTCCAGCAGAGGCAGTATTTTATTGAATAATATCTTCCTACTGCTGTGAAGAAAGTTAGAGCTGAGAAAACTCAGCTCTAGTAGTTGACACAGAAAAATTTCACCATTTCAAAGGAATTAAAACCACTATATATCTGTAGGATCCTTTTAGATCTGAGTTATAGGGCCTTTGTGCCTAAGGTAGGGCAGATTTTCCTGAGGTAGGATTCTGTTAAGAATCTGAGAGTAGGGCATTGTCCTGAATAGTAGGATTCAAGTTTGAATATGAGCTGTAGGATCCTGTTTAGATCTGAGGTAGGTAGTCAGTTGATCACTGACCTGTAGGGTCTTTGTGCCTGAGGTAGGAGAGTCATTCTCTCAAAGTTGTAGGGCACTTGTGCCTGAGCTGTAGGATTCTTTGGATCTGAGGTAGGAAATTTGTGCCTGAGCTATAGGAGAGTCATTCTCTCCATAGTAGGATCCTTTGTGGATCTGAGGCAGTGTTGTCCTCCCACCTGAGTGGTAGGGCCTTTTGCTTGAGGTAGGTGATCTTTGGATCACTGAATTGTAGGGCCTTGTGCCAAAGCAGTAAGTATTGGAAGAGACTGAGAGATCCTAAGGGATCTGAGGTGTACGCTCTTTTAGCTAAGTTTTTGAGAAGTTCCTTCTCTAACTGAAAGTTAGAAAGGTGGGAGGAGAGTAGATATACTCATAATCTGGGGAACCACTATATTTTCTATGTGTGCTTTTCTGTGTTGTTTTATTTTTGTAGGTTCTTGAAAGCTAATAACTGCCAACACACTAAGTAATTAAAGAAAAAACTTAAAGAAAGTCATAAGATACCAACAAACCTATTCACCCCCTGGCCTCTAGGTTGCAAGCTTCCTTGAAAATAAAGACTTTCAAGTAGTATCAGAGGGAGGTTTCTCAAAAGGATTTAAAAATCTGAGTGATCTCCAAGGGTAGCTACAACTCTATACTTATGGGTTCTGTAGAGAACCATAAGGAGCTAGGTTCCATGAAACTCTCCATCTGTAGGAAGGCGAATTTTGGAATCTAGAAAGAAAAGGCCAGGCTATTCATGAAAGCCTCTGACCCAAGAATCTTTGTAACAGTCAGAGAGGAACCCTTCATCCCTATGAAGGTCTCTGTTCTGGATGTCAATGTACAGACACCCAAGACTTATTCTGAAATTACCAAGGATGAGGTCATGCTGGCTGCATTGGACAAAAGAGCCCAGAACATCATAGTCAGTGCTATTAATGATTCAACTTTCCAAAACTTGGTCTACTGCCAGACCTCCAAAGAGATGTGGGACACCCTTGTGGTCTATATGGTAGGTACTGAAGAAGTAAGAGATGATAAAAAGTCCATGCTCAACCAAGAGTTTGAGGTTTTCAGGCTATCCCTGAAAGAGAACATAACTACTTGTTTTGAAAGATTTTTTAAGATCATTAATGAACTGAGGACCTATGGGAGGGTCATTAGTAATTATGAAATAAATGACAAGTTCCTAAGATCTATCACTAGAGTCTGGGATACTAAGATTTATGTTATAAGAGAGGTGGTCAAGCTTGCTGAGACTCCTCCCCAAACATTATTTGGAAAGCTGCTCTCCTATGAGATGCAGCTAGCTACCAGAGAAGAGGAGGATGCCACCAGCAGATCCCAAGCCAAGGAGAAGTCCTTGGCATCAAGGCAAACATCATCAGGAAGAGTAAGGAGAGTATTCCATCTCCTCCAAAAAGACCATCTAATTTAGATAGATCAGAGTCAGATGCATCAGAATGCAGTATGTCAAATGAGGACTTTGATGCCTTCTCCAAGAATTCTCAGAAAATGATGAAGAAGAAATAGTGGAAGAGCAGACCTTCCACATCTTCTCATCATAGGAGGAATCATTCCAAGGATGACAGGTATGATTCTAAATCTAGTAAATACAATTCTTCTAAAGTTATTTGCTACTACTGCACAAAACTGGGCATGTGATAGCTGACAACCCAATGAAGAGGACAGAAGCTGCCGAGAAGAAACAACACCAGCATAAGGGAAAGAAGGAGAAATCCTTTAAGGCTAAGAAGGAGAAGAGTTAGACAGACTCATCTTCATCTGAGTCTGAAAGAAGAAGAAGCCTATAATGGACTGGTTGCTGCTGCTTCTGAACAGAAATATATAGTAACAGATGAAGACTTTCCTGCTGTCAGGATAGGTATCAGGGCCCCACTATCACATTCAGATAGTGATTCAGAGATAGATGAGCAATATGAAGAAGATGCCTACAGCTGTTATAGGCTGATGGCAATGAATGATGAGGAGACCAGCAAGGATCAACATGGTCAAAGCAAGGTAAAATCTCTATCACGCTCTTCTTCTGAGTCTTAATATGAGACTAGTACCTGTACAGAACCCTCTTCATCCAGTGGTGAAGATGATTCTAAATCAGAAGAATATGTTAATCAATTGAATGACATGTATGGAGAACTTATGGATGCCTTCAAGAAGTGCAAGAAGTTGTCTAAGAAGAAAGTTGTGGAGATTATCTCTCTACAACTGGCTGCTTCCCAGTTGACTGAAACAACATCTTTACTAGATCAGAAGGACAGGGAACTTAGCCAACTTAGGATCATGAATGACATCCAGATAGGCTCCATCAAGTACAAGGATAGTCTCATAAGGGATCTTGAAGAGAGGCTAGGGAGAGAGAAAAGAATAGTGGCTAGCTATTCTAAGGCAAGTACTGTGTTACACTTGATAGACTCCTTCTCCTCTCAGAAGGGTAAAAATGGGTTAGGATTCAAGGGAAGCACAAAAGTTGCTCCTTCCAAAGGAAAGTGTAAAGCTCTAGCTCCAGCTCAGCCTCTTACTTCCAAGCCTCCCATTTCTTTTAGGAAAGTTTAGTTGCCTTCAAATAGGTATGACCAAGAAAGCATCTTTGGTCACTATATAAATGGCAGATCCACTAGTGTGAACAAAGATGTTCACATCCAGGGTGGAAGGTATAGCAAAGTGAGTGCCTTTAAGGCTGCCAATGAAGAAATTCAAATGGACCATCATGAAAAATCTGTCTTTGGTGCTCTAGCCCCCACTCTCAAGAAGTTGGCTACATCAAAGGTTCAGGATAATTCAACAAAGACTAACACCAAGGGTCAGTCTTCTAGCAAGCTTGGTTTGACTATATTTGAAGCCATCGGGAGCATGCTTTCTAAAAAGAAACTTGCTGCTGCTGGCGCTCAGAGCAGGCCAAACAAGCTAGCTATAAAACTTACCTTTAGTTAAATCCTTGCTAAAAGGAATCTGAAGAAGACTGTTGGTCCTCTTCCAACTGTTCATCTAGCAGTTAACCAAACTGCTAGGCCTTCACATAAAAGAAGATACAAGATTCATGAATATTGATGTTGTGCTAAAGTGGGCCACTTTGTTGTAAACTGCTGTCACAATCCAAGGGTGCCAAGAGCAGCTGCTTGTCCACCTGTCAGAAATGTTGCTGGTGGACAAGTTCATTATAAGACTAACATGCACCTAGGACCAAATAGAAATTGGGGTCCTAAGGTAAAGTAAATTGTGTGATGTAGGTTAGTCCATGTGCCCATACCCCTATATGGTACTCGGACAGTGGTCGTTCTAAGTACATGACTGAGACAAGGAGAAACTTGAAGGAGTACACTCTAGTGAAAGATGGACCCAAAGTTATCTTTAATGGTTCAGATAGAGGGGTGACTAGAGGCTATGGTAAGATTACCAATGACATAGTCACCATCACAAAAGTGACTTATATTGAAGGGTTGCAATACAACCTCATAAGCATAAGCCAACTCTCAGATCTTGGCTATGTTATTGTCTTCTACAAGGATGAGTGTCAGATTAAGAGGTCAAGTGACCAAGAGATCATCTTGTTAGGCACTAGGAGTGGACATGTTTAATGTTTAAATTTTCTTTGTCTATATACAGACTCTACTATTTTTCTAGTGGCAAATGAGAAAGTCTAATATTGTGTCAAATGGCACAAAAGGATAACTCATTTGAATTACAAGACTATTTGCAAGCTCTTTAGTCAAGAGCTTGTTAGGAATGTTCCCAATGTTAAGTGCACCAAGGAGGGCATTTGCTCAGCTTGCCAAAAGGGCAAGCTGATGATGTATATTTTAGCTTAATTTATTAGGGTAAAAATATATTATTTTCGTTTTAAATCTCTTCCTTTATGTAATTTTATGTTTCTTTTTATGTAAATATTATAACTACTGTTTATTTTGTGCTTTTTGCAGGTTTCAACAAATTTCCAGCTAAAAATCCTCTGTCACGCCCCCCTGACATGCCCTACCTGGGCATGTCATAGGGCATGTAGCCTGATCCCGATGTTGAGAGCCGCCAGAAGGATTTTCCTGCCAAAAATCCCATGTCGCGCCCCTTGACACGCCCTCCCTGGGCGTGTCCCAGTGTGTGACACAAGGCGTATCACCCTCATCCCAAAGCCCGTCGCTGCATTCAATGCTCCCTCCGCGACTGCAAGAAAATAGTACTATCACACCCCCATGACACGCCTTCCATGGGCGTGTCACAGGGCATGACCCGCCTTTTTCTGACATCTGATGGATTTCTGACCGCTGATTTCTACATGACGTGCCTGTCACGCCCCCTATCACGGGCGTGACCAAGGGCGTGTCTGACATCGTACCGAGGCAATCATCGTTCCTGCCAGAATTCAGCTCTCGAGGTCAACTCCATACCTGTCACGCCCCCTATCACGCCCTCCCCGGGCGTGACCTAGTGCGTGACCAACCCGTGAGAAAACTCTATAAATACCAGGCCATTCCCAGCATTCATGACCAACTTTTGGGGAGAGGGGAGGTGCTGCTAGTTCATTTCTTAGGGTTTTATTGCTTTTATTTTCATGTTTTGCACTCTCTCTCCCTCCATTTCTAGTTTTATTTTCGTGTAATGCACTTCCATTTCTTGTAATAGCTTTTGATAAGTATTGTCGCAGTAGTTAATTTATTTTCATGCACTTGTAATCTCCATTTCCTAGTTGTAATCGCTCTTCCTTTTAATACAATTATAGTTAGCATTTCCTTTCTCTAATTCTCTCTCTTTAGTTTTCATGCACCTTTATTATCTACCCCTCTCTTTCCCTATTACCATGAATAACAAATCCCCATTTGTACTCGATCGCGATGATCTGAGAATGGGTTGATCAAGTTATGATGTTTTAGCTTCTTTTTCTTCTTAAAGAAATCACTTTTGATTTACTCTTGGCTTTTATTTAGTGGGACTATATTGCCGGTATATAGTTTCCATTTGTTTTTTCAATCTTAGTTAGCCGAGAGGCTCATAAATTGAATCGATTACCCAAGAGTAAAGAGAGTTGAATGCACCCCTCGAGAGAGGCGGGCGTCCAAATCTCCTGGATTGGAGTGAAATCACATAGCGGGGTTTGCCACTTAAGGCGAGCTTTATGCCTCCGATTTAGACGAGAGTCGGTCGGACTTTCCTAAACTCAGGTGGGCCCGACTTCGAGAGAAGCGTGTTCATGCTTCGGGAACCTCCATGGTTAAGGTAGTTTTACTTTATTTAGAACTAGTTGTTATTTTATTTTGATTTTCCTATTTCAAGGTAATTCAGATTGAGTACTAACCCTTTATCACTAGCTCTAACCCTTTTTATTTCTGCAAATAGTTTAGTTTTCTTTTTAGTTTAGTATTTTAATTCCTGTTTTTAGTTAATTGATCTAATCTAAAAAATCATTTGATAAAATAATAGCGATCTCCTCTGAGTAGAAGTAATCATTACGCCCCAGGGAAATATGACCTTGATACTAATATTTAGTATCCTATACTATAACCGATAAGGTACGCTTGCCTTTATCAGATATAGAATCGGAGAATATTCTCAACCACCACATCCACCTTCTCTTCTCTCTTACCCTCTCTCCACCGTTCTGATTTTATTGTATCAAGTTTTTGGCACCATTGTCGGGGACTGTTTTGATATTTTGAAAAAAAGATAGCTATTAATTTTATCGTTTTGTTTTGTTTTTATCTCTCTCTCTCGCCCCTCCTTAGCGGTTGATTTACTTTTTTTAATGGTTAATCTTTGTTTTAATTGTGGAGAGTTCGGTCACTCTCGCGAGGAGTGTTGGGTAAGATATCCTTCATCCACCCATGATTTTATCCCTTCCGGATCGAATCAATTTGGCCAAATTGATTCGTCCGTGAATTTTTTTTCATGGGGTTACGATGGTATTCAAACGCCTTCCTACCCTTCTCCTCCGAATTTTTCTAATTTTAATTTTTCCGGAAATTTCTTGAATGGAAATTTTTATCCTAGCCCTACTTTGAACTACTCAGGTGGCAACACCCTGATCATTCTTGGGTCCAAGGTGATCATCAACCCATTACATCTCAAGATTTCTCCGCTTTTTCTCCGCAAGTTTGTGCGCCTCCCGTTTTTTATTCTAGCAAAAATGAAGTCATTTTTGATGGTGTAGCATTTGATGCACGCATAAATGCTCACTTCAAAGTGATTTTTAACGCTTTGGCTGCTGAGTCCGCATCTTTTTCTTCCCTCCTCCTCCTATTTATCTTTTGAATGATGAATCTTCGGATATTTCGCAGTGCCTTCAATCACTTGCGGAATACGATTATTCAGAAATTCCATTGTGTCTTCCACCTCTCGAGGAGGAAATTTCCCCCGATATCCCGATTTTTTTTCAAGTTTCCAAGGAAGATGAACTTTCTTGTGTTCGATCTTCCGAGGAGATTGATTTTTCAGATATCCCGGTTTGCTCCCAATCTACCGAAATGATTGATATTCAAGTGGAGAAACCAGATCATTCTATTCAACCATTTTCTTGTGATCAACCGCCTTCTTCTTCTTCTTTTTCTTCTCTCTCCCCTCCTTGCGAAAATTCTGTTTTTTTTTCTTCTTTTATTTTTCCTTCTGGTTTAGTTTCTAGTTCTTCTTCTTCTCCCCCTTCTAATAGTTTAGTTTCTTTTTCTAACATTTTTTTCTTTTTCTGAATCTTTTTCCTTTTTGTTTTATTTTAAAAATATAAAAATACAAAAAAACATTTTTATTCTCTTAAAAAATGTTTTGGCACTCGCCTCGAAACGCATATTGTGCGAGCTGTCATTACATTTCTATTTTTATTTTCCATTTAGCTAACCAAGAACGTCGAGCTCAACGACATTTTAAACAAAGAGCGCTCTTGGGAGGCACCCCTTGCTTATCTTTTTCTTTTTTGTTTTTTTATTTTGTTTTGTGCAGGAATAAGCTCCCGCGTGTTTGTGCCACTTCTCGCCTCTCAACTTGGACTCAAGATGATCTTTAGCTCATGTTTGGGGGGACGCATTTTCCAACGTCTAGGCATCAAGCGCTAGGGAAGCATCTTTTCCCTCTCTTTGCATTTCTTTTTCTTCTTTTTTCTCTCTTCTCACTCTCTTTATACTTAACTTTAAACATTAGGGACAATGTTTAACTTTAAGTATGGGGGAGTGTTACCTTAATATTTAACTTTAGAAAAATCAAACAATAATAAAAATTATAAAAATTTTAGAAAAAAAAGTATATAATATATTTTTGAAAATTCAAAAAAAAAAATATATATATAAATTTTTGAAAAAAAAATCCCAAATTAAATTGAGTTAATTTTTGCCAAATAAATTAGTACCCCGTAACTTTGCATTTTATTGTTTTTTTAAGCTCATGTCTACTTGCTTAGTTAGAATAAATTAGATTAATTTTCTGTTTAAACATATTAAGCGAGTAGTATGTTGACTCATGCAGTGTTCCTATTTAGGGTAGTATGCTTTTTTGAAAAATTTATTGAATTTTTCTTCACTTTTCCTTAGCCTTTCTTTTACTTCTTTTACTTTTATAAAACCTATCATCCTTTATTTTTCCTTATTAAAATCTTTTTAAACATTTATTAGTATTAAGTGTAGTAGACACAAACCGGTCTAGACGCTTATTATCATTGTTTTTTGAAAGCAAATTATCTATTTTTTATTTTTTGTGCTTATCCTCTTTTGAAATTTCAAAGTATTACTTTGAGTAGATTTAGGAAGCATGAAAATGATTTAGGCATTTCTTTTGAAATGTTTGAGCCTTTGCCCCCGCCTAATAATAATCGTTGCTAGCCATTTTTGTGTCTTTTCCTTTCCTTTTTGTAGCCCCAATTTTTATTTCACCACGACCAAATAGCTTACCTATATGCACACTTTAAATTTATTTTTGAGCTTTATTTGCGAATATGCATCTTTTTGAAAAAATTAGTGGAAAATCTTTGTATTATCTTTTTCTATAAAAGTGGAAATTCTTAAGTATGAAAAAATGAAAAAAAATGAAAAATGAGAAAAATATATGATGAGAAAAGTAAAAGAAAAGAAAAAGAAAAATGTATTTATTTTTGCTAGCTTTATTTTGGCAAAGCTCATTTTCTTTTTGTTTTAAGTGTGCAAATACCCCTCGTGTTTATCTTTTTGAATATCGCACCCTTAAAAACCTTAGCCTAACTCTACGCCTAATTAAAGCCCTTGATTCATGCTTCCTATGTTTCTTTTTTAGTATAGTAGCGAGAAACTAGATTGAGTAAGTGTTTTTGATAGAAATACTGAACTTTGCCTTGATTGACTATGGTTTTAATTTGTCTCTTAGACTTTAGTAATGACTCAATGCGCTTTTTACTCATTGCTTTATTAAATTTTAATTCTATAAAAATTTGGGATGATTTGTTTTTATATTTAGTAAAATTTATAAAATTTGGTGCTAAGTTAAAGTAGGAATTTTCGGTTCTTTTTCAAAAATTTCTCTACCTCTAAATTCTCGTCTTACTCGTTTATAGCATTTTTAAACTTTTCAATTAATCCTCTTTATTTTCTCTAACTCGTTGTCTTTGCTTGAGGACAAGAAATATAATAAGTATGGGGGAATTTGATGATGCATATTTTAGCTTAATTTATTAGGGTAAAAATATATTATTTTCGTTTTAAATCTCTTCCTTTATGTAATTTTATGTTTATTTTTACGTAAATATTATAACTAATGTTTATTTTCTGTTTTTGCAGGTTTCAAAAAATTTCCAGCCAAAAATCCTCTGTCACACCCCCTTGACACGCCCTTTGTGGGTGTGTCATAGGGCGTGTAGCCTGATCCCGATGTTGAGAGCCGCTAGAAGGATTTTCCTGCCAAAAATCCCATGTCGCGCCCCCTGACACGCCCTCCCTGGGCGTGTCCCAGGGTGTGACACGGGGCGTGTCACCCTCATCCTAAAGCCTGCCGCCGCATAAAATGCTTCCTCTGCTTCTGCAAGCAAACAGTACTATCACGCCCCCATGACACGCCTTCCATGGGCGTGTCACAGGGCATGACGTAGGGCATGACCAACCCATGGGAAAACTATATAAATACCAGGCCATTCCCAGCATTCATGACCAACTTTTGGGGAGAGGGGAGGTGCTGCTAGTTCATTTCTTAGGGTTTTATTACTTTTATTTTCATGTTTTGCTCTCTCTCCCTCTATTTCTAGTTTTATTTTCGTGTAATGCACTTCCATTTCTTGTAATAGCTTTTGATTAGTATTGTCTTAGTAGTTAGTTTATTTTCATGCACTTGTAATCTCCATTTCCTAGTTGTAATCACTCTTCCTTTTAATAAAATTGTAGTTAGCATTTCCTTTCTCTAATTCTCTCTCTTTAGTTTTCATGCACCTTTATTATTTACCCCTCTCTTTTCCTATTACCATGATTAACTAATCCCCATTTGTACTCGATCGCGATGATTTGAGAATGGGTTGATCAAGTTATGATGTTTTAGCTTCTTTTTCTTCTTAAAGTAATCACTTTTGATTTACTCTTGGTTTTTATTTAGTGGGACTATATTGCCGGTATATAGTTTACATTTGTGTTTTCAATATTAGTTAGCCGAGAGGCTCGTAGATTGAATCGATCACCCAAGAGCAAAGAGAGTTGCACGCACCCCTCGAGAGAGGAGGACGTCCAAATCTCCTGGATTGGAGTGAAATCCAATAGCGGGGTTCGCCACTTAAGGCGAGCTTTAGGCCTCCGATTTAGACGAGAGTCGGTCGGACCTTCCAAAACTCAGGTGGGCGCGACTTCGAGAGAAGCGCGTTCATGCTTCGGGAACCTCCACGGTCAAGGTAGTTTTACTTTATTTAGAACTAGTTGTTATTTCATTTTGATTTTCCTATTTCAAGGTAATTCTAGATTGAGTACTAACCCTTTATCACTAGCTCTAACCCTTTTTATTTCTGCAAATAGTTTAGTTTTCTTTTTAGTTTAGTATTTTAATTCCTATTTTTAGTTAATTAATATAATCTAAAAATCATTTGATAAAATAATAGCGATCTCCTCTGAGTAGAAGTAATCATTACGCCCTAGGGAAATACGACCTTAATACTAATCTTTAGTATCCTATACTATAACCGATAAGGTATGCTTGCCTTTATAGGATATAGAATCGAAGAATATTCTCAACCACCCCATCCACCTTCTCTTCTCTCTAACCCTCTCTCCATCGTTGCGATTTTCATGTATCACAAGCACACCAAAGCCTCCTTTAAGGGCATTGGGACCAAATAATCTGTGAGATGTTTGTAACTCTTACATATAGACTTGTTTGGTCCTATATAAGTTCATAGTCTTGGTAGGAAAGTCTACACCCTTGTGGTGGTTGATGACTATTCCAGATTTGCTTGGGGGTTCTTTCTCAAGAAAAAGAATGAAACCCTTGACATCTTCATCAAGTTTGTCAAGCAAATTCAGAATGTGTTTACCAGTTCAATGGTCAAAGTCAGAAGTGACCATGGAACTGAATTCCAGTCTGAAAGCATGATAATGCTCTGTGAAGAGCAATGGGTTCATCAAGAATTTTCTTCTCCAAGAACTCCCCAGCAAAATGGGATTGTTGAGAGGAAAAATAGGACTCTCATAGAGGCTGGAAGAACTTTGTTGAGTTATACATCTCTCCTAGAATATTTCTGGGCTGAGGTTGTGAATACTACATGTCATGTCCTCAAAAGGGCCTCTATCACCAAGTGCCACAAGAAGACTCCCTATGAGATCTTGAAGGGCAGAAAACCAAACCTGGGCTATCTCAGAATTTTTGGTAGTAAGTGTTATGTGCTTCACAATTGGAAATCCTATGTGACTAAATTTGCTGGCAAGTCTTTTGATGAGATTTTTATTGGGTACAACATACATAATAAAGCCTATAAGATCTATAACTTGAAAAACTAAGTTGTATAAGAATTTGTACATGTAGTCTTTGATGAGTCTAGTATGATTAACAGTGAGATACCAAGCTCCTCTTCTAGTACTACAGGTACAAAATATATGATGGACAAGATAACTATCAAGGAAGCAACTCCAGTTATGCAAGATAAAGTGGGCATTCTAGTTAAGGGACTGCAAGACACAAATGAGGCGGATGAAGATCAGTAGGATGCTGCCCTAGTAGATGAAGCTGAACCTAGATTGCCTCCAGCAATCAGGCATCTAAGGGAACATTCAAGACACCAAATCATTGGTGATGCCAGCCAAGGAGTAGTGACCATGAGCAGAAGTATCAACATAGCACTCTACTCAAACTTCTTGTCATAAGTTGAGCCAAAGAAATTTGAAGAGGCCAACATAGATCAGTTCTGGATTATTGCTATGTAAGAAGAACTGTATCAGTTTAAGAGATGTAAGGTCTGGAAGCTGGTTCCCAGACTACAAGGACATAATGTCATTTGATTCAAGTGGATTTATATAAATAAACTTGATGAAAATGACATTATAATCAAGAACAAGGCAAGGCTTGTAGCTAAGGGGTACATGTATGTTGGAACCCCTATTTTGATTTGGGCTAGGTTCACTTCTTAGGTTGTGATGACCCATGATTTATAGTTAGGGTCACTATTTTTCTTTCTAGGTTTTAGGCCAGTCCCCCAAGTGTCAAACTTCATGGACTTGCCTGATGTGTACTTCAGATTCAAGATTTAGAAGATTTTCAGATGTCTGGAAATTAGTTCGACATTCATCGAACTCATGTCAACGAACTTAGAGATCAGGTCAACGATATTCATCAGAAGGATATATTCTTTGGTCGATGTTTTCTCCCAGACAGGTCGACGTTCTTGGAGCGCAGAATCAGTTGTTTATATTCAGTGTTTGCTTTGCAGAGCTCAGGTCGACGAACAGGATTTCTCAGGTTGACGTTCTCTGAGTGTAGGTCGACGAAATCTATTCTCTGGTCGATGAATTTTTTAAGCTGTCTGTTCTTTGTTCTTTCCTTATTTGTTCCCTCTTTATTATTATTTTAAGTCATAAATTACCTGAGTAATCAATTCTTATATTTTCTATGAATATAGTCGTTCCTTGCAACATTAATTATGGCATTCATCAGAGGATTTATTTGAAATATTTCTCGAGACAGTTAGGGAAACGAATAATGACAGATTTGCAAGCCGTTTTCCTTCCCAGTTTTCCAACAAGGCATTAATTGCAGTTATTCAAATTTCAAAGGAAGATTGGTTATCGAATAGAATACAGAGAGAATATTTTTCAAAAAGAGACAGAGACTGAGAACATGAATACAATTCTTTCAGAGCTGAAAAATTACAGAGAGATATTCTTAGCAAGAGCAGAAACTTCACAACAGCTCTCAATCCTTATCTCTCACTTTGCTCTCAAGAAGATAGAAGAAGAATAATACAAACTGATCAAGTGACTTCTTCATCTTCTCCTTCCAGGAATTTGCTGAGACAATATAGATCCATCGTTCTAAAGTTCCTGGATCTACTTTACACAAGCTGAAGACCTACACACTCCTGAACAAAGCTTCTCAATCCTGAAGAACTCTACATATAAGGGGGAGCTTTGACAAGATCTGGAATCCACACAAGTCTTCTCAAAGTTCTTTTGAGAAAAGAGAAGACTAACATCACTTTCTTTCCTATCCCACTGTACAGGGTTTTAACTCCCTTCAAAAGTTAGCCCTGTTCACAAGTCACCTTCCAAAAGACTTGAGTTTGGTTTTTGGGCACCTGATCAAAAGCTCAAAGGGTTGCAATATCTCCCTACAAATAGATATTGTGGTGGCAGTTACCTAATCAAAACCTGTAGTGGATTCTTACCAGGGTGGTAGAAGAGTAGATGTACCTAGTTGGGGAATCACTATAATATTCTTGTGTTGTCTTTGTATTTGCAATTTTCTATTTGTCTTGTGTTGTGGTAGCTTAGTGTAGCTTTTCTTTGTTCCTGTTAACATCTCCTAGCTATTACTATATCACCTATTTTATCACTTAACTTTATATTTTTAAAAAGTTGCAAAGGAATTTTATTTAAACTCTATTCACACCCCCCCCCCCTTAAAGTTAATCAGATCTTGCTCTCCCTTTTCTTTCAATTGGTATCAGAGGCAGGTTAGTCATTTTTATTTAAATAGGCTAACACCTGGACTAACCAAGTTCCTAAGATAATCTCTGATTAAATCTAGTTCCTTTCATAATTTATATCATGGCACAAAACGAGGATTATGCTAGCACCAGACCTCTAGTTTGCAACTTAACTAGGTTTTCCATCTGGAAGGAAAGAATAAAACTCTATATGAACTCTATTGATGAAGACATATTCAGTTCAATTTTGACAAGACCACTAACTCTAGTGGCCTCCACTCCATCTACTTCAACAAATCTGAGTGTTGTTCCACCTCCAGATTGGACAGATGCACAGAGGAAAGTTAATATTGCAGATGCAAAATCCATGAACATCCTAGCTCAGACTATGTCTGATGATATATTTAAAAAGGTGGCTGAGTGCACTTCAGCCAAAGCCATCTGGGATTCTCTAAATCAGATGGTGGCTGGATCTGATGATGAGAGAAAGGATAGGAGATCCAATCTCAGCTCACAATATGAGAACTTCAAGAAGGATGAAGCTGAGTCAGTGAGTGATATGTACAACAAGCTTTTCTCAATCATCAATGAGCTAAAGACCTTGGACAAGGACATCACTCTGACAGAAGTCAATGATAAAATCCTCATGTGCTTCTCTAGCACATGAGATTCAAGAATCTGGCCAATCAGAGAAGCTAAAAGCATGATAGAAATCTCTACTGAATCACTTCTTGGAAAGCTAAAATTCTATGAGCAATTAATGAAGACCAGAGAAGCAACAGCTGAACAGAAGACTCCAACACCTATCAGGAAGGAGCACAACATTGCATTCAAGGCTGCTGAAGTATCTGAAGGGACTCTAGTAAATGAAGAGCTGATGAGCCTCTTTCCCAAAAGATTCTTCAAGATGGCAAAGAAGGACTTCAGAAGAAAGTCATCAAGGCAAGATGATAAGCCAATGTATAACAAGACTCCATCTAAAGAAATTGCTTGTTTTGCATGCAGGAAGCCTGGACACTTCATCTCAGAATGTATAAAAACTCAGAAGAAGGACATAAGAAGAGAAAAGGATTCCAGAAGAACACATCATAGAAAGCCCTCCTCTAACAAACACAAGAGGAAGGAGATAAGGTTTGTTGCAGAAACCTAGAGTCATATTGAGGAATAGTCATCATCCTCCTGCTCCAGTGATGATGCAGAAGAAGATAAGTCAAAGAAAGTTTTGCCTGATGGCAATAGATAATTCCAGTAGTCAGTCAGAGGCTGAAGCTTTACAAGATGAAGAATCTCTATCTGTAGAGGACCAGGTAATAGCATCCTATGATTTTTATTCAAAAGAATTTAAAACTGAATTTAAAAATCTATGCTTAGATCTAATAGGCTCTGAGATGGAAATCAAACTTCTCAGAGAAATATTAACGGAACAAGATAAGTACATTACTGAAAATGCTAAACTAACAGATAAACTTACCTCAACAAATGAACAAATTGCTTTCTTGAAAACTGAATTAAGCAAAGCCAAGAAATTAGAAGAATCACTTAATGGTAGAAGCTTACAACTATTAGACATAACTAGTACTATAAATGCTAGGGCAAATAACAGTAAACTAGGACTAGGTGCATCATCTAGTGAACCACCTATAATTCAGAAAAATAACTTATCTAAACCTGTAAATTTCATTTCAGATAAGGGTAAAAAGAATAATGAATAAGTAGACAAAGTAAATGAAGTCTTAAAACAAATGGAACTTAAACAAAAATCTAAGAATAAGAAGAAAAATAACTACAATAATGTTCAACAGATTTCGTCGAACTCAGATCGACGAAATATGTACAGTTCGTCGACCACAGAACGACGAACTCCGAACACCAAATACAATAATAGTTATTCCTGGATCCACGATCGACGAAACCAGTCTGGTTTGTCGACCAGAGATCGACGATATTGGTGCCCTGAGAATAAATATCTTGATTCTTCGAGCAGAGATCAAAGATCTTATCCCAATTCGTCGACCTCAGGTCGATGAACTTACCAGAGTTCGTCGATCCCAGATCAATCTTACAAAAACTTCAACTCTAACAGAAAGTCTAATAATAACCTTAACCAACCTAGGGAAAATATCAATCCATTCACCCAATGGATAATTCCTCCCAGAAGATTTCACCTCTTAGGTTATGAAAGCTAACCTAAATATTCTTACATTTCCAGCTTTTCTTATAAAAAGATACAAGGACCCAAGGTGACCTGGGTCAAGAACATCTAACTTATTTCCTTGCAGGAGAATAAATATCCCATCACTCAGAATAAGTGGTATTTTGATAGTGGGTGCTCAAAGCATATGATTGGATGCAAGGATAGCCTAATCAATTTCAAGGCAAAGCTGGGTCCAAGAGTGATCTTTGGAGATTCCAGCTTTGGACAAACTGAAGGCTATGGAGACTTCAATAGTGGAGCTGTCACTTTCAGAAAAGTAGCATATGTAAATGGTCTTAAACATAACCTAATATCCATAAGTCAGTTATGTGATGCAGGTTATAAGGTTTGCTTTACTAATTCCAAATGTATTATTTCTTCAAATAACCAAACTGTTTTAATAGGATGTAGACAAGGGAATATATACCTAGTAAACTTTAACTCTGATAGTTCAGAACTATGTTTATTCAATCAAGTTTGTAATAACAATATTCTTTGGCATAAGAGACTAGGTCATATTAACCTTAGAAACATCTCTAAGCTGTCTAGGGACAACCTTGTCAGAGGATTGCCTTCTGGCCCCTACAAGAAGGAAAGCCTATACAAGGCTTGTAAAGAAGGCAAGCAAACTAAAAATAGCTTTAAGTCAATTAATAAGAGTGACTCACCTAAGATTCTGTACTTGATACATATGGATCTTTTTGAACCCATTATTGTACAAAGCTTAGGAGGGAAGTCTTACACTCTAGTTAATTTAGATGACTTCTCTAGATTCTCTTGGGTGTTCTTCTTGAAAAACAAGTCAGATAACGTTAAAGTCCTTACAGATTTTCTTAAGAGCATAAGGATTGATTATTCTACTCTAGTTGCATTGATCAGAAGTGATCATGGTACTGAGTTTTAATCTCTTCACATGCAAAGATTCTGTGAGGAGGAAAGTATCATGCATTGTTTCTATGCTCCTTGAACTCCTCAACAAAATGGGGTAGCAGAAAGGAAAAACAGAACCCTCATTGAATCTACAGGAACATTGCTTGCAGATGCACACATGCCCCTATCCTTTTGGGCAGAGACTATGAGCACAACAAACTATGTGTTGAATACGAGTTTGATACACAAACTTAAGGGTAAGACCCCCTATAAATTACTCAAAGGGAAAAAACCTAAAATGGATTACTTTAGAATCTTTGGGTGTAAATATTTCATTCATAACAATAATATGAAACACATTAGAAAATTTGAAGCTAAAGCTACGGAGGGAATTTTTCTTGGATATTCCCAAGATAGCAAGGCTTATAGGGTATTCAATAAATCATTTTTAAAAATGGAAGAATCTGTACATATTTATTTTGATGAAGCTAACATGTATTATAAGGAGAAGGATTCTTCTACCACAGATTTATTGCAGGTACCTGTTGGGTATTGCATCCACAATAGACCTGATTTGAAGATGAGCCTGAACAAGCTAAGTTAAATTGACAATATATTTGACAATTCTATCAAGCTGTGCTTGCAGCTATTCCATGCTAAGTACACACCAATGTCAGAGTGCAGTGGGTCAATATACACGAGTCTGCGCAACGTAATCCCTCGTTGTGTTGATCAGTGTGTTGATTCACGTGTGCTCTCTCTATTGGAGTGTACTTATTTTCAAGTACAGGATCAAGGTAGATCAAGAGCAGAAGAAGGAGCAAGGATGGATCAAAGACCAAGCTATCAAAAGAAGGAAGGAGGAAAATTCTTCCAAGTAAGAATCGACGGGAGTCGTTAGTGATTCCCGCCGACTTCGACGGGAATCACTAAGGGACTCCCGCCGACTACTTCCGACCGGCAAAGTAAGAAATTCTTCCAAGGCAGAATCAACGAGAGTCAGGATTGATTCGCGCCGATATCGACGGGAATCACCAACGACTCCCGCCGATTTTGCCTTAGGCAGATTCTCGTCGCTCGCTGGACCGAATCGAGCCGCCGTGCGCTTTTTCGGCCGAGGCTAGGGCTTTTCCTCGTGGTCCCCACAATGGCTCTTAGGGTTGGCTCCTGGTATATATATTCATGCGTATTTTGAAACTCTACAGACACCAGAATACGAAAAATAGAAGAAGTCGGTCGTGACCTAGCCGATCGCGGAATCTGCCGATCGCACATCACCGCTCGCAAGGTTGTCGCCGCCGCTGATCTCAGCTCGTCTCTGATCACTCGACGATAGCATCGAGGCAAGCAGCCTGTCTCACGTGTCTCTCTCAAGATCTCTTGTCTTCCGATTCATTGAACGAGACTTGTTCTCCCTTCCGAATCGGTTGAGACCTTTGATCCGACTGAGATCATTCGAATACCTAGCTTGCTTCGTCAAGAAGTTTGGATTTATAAAGCATCGCCGCCGCACTTGCTTGCTGCCGCCGATCTTGACAAGATCCATTCCAAGTGAGAAATCCAGTTGTGGAATCTTCGTACTTTCGTGCAAGCTTCAACGAATGAAGAAGTACATCGGAATCTCCATAAAGCATTGTTTGTATTTTTATTTACATTCAATTTTATTGTAAAGGAATTTTCATTCCTATTTGTAAGGGTTGGGTGCAACCCTTTGTGGTGGAGTTGTGACTCCGTTGTTGGAAGGGTTCCTTCCGTGGTTAGGGGAGCGTTGCTCCTAGTGTGAGGATTGGATTTCAATCCATTATGAGAAGTGACCGAGTCGTCCTTTGGTGGGAGATAGGCCGAAGGGGGAAAGTGGACATACCCAAATCGGGGAACCACTATAATTCTTTGTGTGTTCTCTGTGTTTTGTTTTCTTACTTGTGCAGGTTAGTTTAATTCCGCAAAAGACTGCACGACACCTATTCCCCCCTCCCTATAGGTGGATTAGGTTGACACTAGATACTTTCAAGTGGTATCAGAGGCAGGTTACTCATCAATAAGGTTAACACCTTGAGTAAGATCCTGTGTCTAGTGTCAAGAAAAAAGAAGATCTCAGGAATGGACGGACTCAAGTATATAGGAAAGATTTTAGTATGCACCAAGCTGAATTTTCCCATCTGGGAGGAAAGGATCAGGTTCAACATGGAAGCAGTCGATCCCCGACTCTTCATGATAGTGGAGGAGGGCCCTCATATCCCCACTAAGGCCTCCACCATTGATCCGACCAAGATGGTGCCCAAGAGTATCTCTGAAATGGATAAGGATGAGATGGTGCTTGTCGGCCTAGACAAGAATGCTCAAACCATTTTAGTGAGCGCCGTCGATGATTCAATGATGCAGAATTTCAACAACTGCAGGACTGCTAAGGACATCTAGCACTGCCTGATCATTTTGATGGAGGGCACATATGAAGTAAGGGATGATCGAAGATCCCTTCTGAACTAGAAGTATGAGGCCTACAGGCAAGGTCCCAAGAAAGAAATCGTAGTGACATTCGAGAACTTCCTGAAGATCGTTAATGCCCTGAAGGGTTATGGCAGAGTGTTCATCGATGGTGAACTAAATGACAAATTCCTTAGATCCCTAACTAAGGAATGGGACACCAAGATCTGCTCCATCAGAGAGTTTGGCAAGTTGGCAGAAACTGATCCCCAGATTATGTTTGGGAAGCTAATGTCCTACGAGCTTCAGCTGAACACCAGAAAAGCTGAAGAGGAGGCCGATAAGGCTGCTGCCAAAGAAAAGACTGTGGCCCTGAAAGCTAATAGCTCAAGGTAAGGCAAGGGTGCAGCCTCATCCCTCTCTCGGAGAAAGGCTGAGGAAGAAGACTCCGAGCCATGCTCATCCAGCTCAGAGCTATCTGAAGAAGAATTCTCTTTCATCACTCGAGAGTTCAAGAAGTTCCTCAAGATGAGGAATCAGAGAAAAGGAGATGGATCCTCCTCCAGACATCAGAAGAAGAATTTCACTTCTGACAGGTATGATTCTAAACCGAACAAACATCGTTCTGCTGACATTATCTGCTTTGGGTGCAATAAGACAGGCCACGTCATTGTTGACTGCCACTAAAGCAAAAGAGATAAGGGGAAAGGAGAGGAGCACAAGTCCTCTCAATACAATAAGAAGGAGAGGAGCTACATTGCCAAGAAGTCAAAGACACTGAGTGAATCTGACTCTTAAGTCTCCAGTGTTGATGAGGAAGCCTACTTCGGGCTTATGTGTCGCTCCGACTCAGATGGAGATTGTTCCCCATTTACTGGGAAGGTAAAAGATCGCACCCCCTCTCTGACTCTGACTCTGAGTCTCCTGAAGATGATCACGAGGACAGCTCATCTGCCCATGAAGCTGAACTCCTCGAAAAGTATGAGATCCTGTTCAATACATTTGAAGAATGCCGAAAAAGGTTGAGCGCTCAGAAAAAGGAAGTCAAATTCCTTAAGGCTTAGGGAGTGTCCCTAAGAGAAGAGATCACTGGCTTGATATCTCTCTGACAGGAACACCTGGACCTGACTTCTGAGCACTCAGATTCTTTAAGGCTCCTTGACCAAAAGCTGGAAGAACAGCTTGCGGCCGAGAGGAATATTGTCAAAAACTTCTTTATGCCCAAGACCGTTCTTCCTCTAGTTAATGAACTCCTTGCTCAGGCTAAGGGGGCTGGCTTAGGGCATGTGGCTGAGCCTGGTAAATCATCCAGGAGAAACAAAAATCAGAGTAAAAATAAGGCTACTAAGAAGGCCTCTGCTGCAGAAAAGGGAAAGACCCCACTCGGTCATATTTCATTCTAAAAGCCTAGCTTCCCTACAATGAGCATGACTTTGAGTCAACCTATGGCCACCTCTTCTGGCCCTCGGTTGAAAAGCCCAAGAGCTGGTATAATAGATGGACCTTCCCCCGCAACTACGGTGAGAGTGTCTTCAAGGCACCTTATGAGGAAATCCAAGTGGAGAATTATGGCCACTTCTCTAGCGGCCATAATAAGAAGAAGGCACCAAGGGCCAAGCCTGTTATACAGAAGGAACGGGAAGTGAAGAAATTGTGTGACTGCTATCATCATGATGCCTCCACCTCTAGATCCAAGGCTCCAGCTGGACCCGCCGTTCCAAGGGTGAAGCAGGAGCCTAGAAAACAGTACAAAAGGTTTGACTGTTGGTGCTGTGGCAAAGTTGGTCACTTTGCCGTGGATTGCTGGTTTAATCCAAGAAACAACGAGACTCCCCATGTTAGCAATGCGAGGCCGACCACTCGTAGGGTTAACCACCCGAGGGGGAGTGTGCTAACAAGGAATCTAGGGCCCAAGTCTGATTGGGTTCCTAAGGGAAACTAATTCTGTTTTGCAGGTATGTCCATAGGCCACCAAAACGCCAATCTAGTACTTGGACAGTGGATGTTCCCGGCATATGATCGGGACAAGAAGCCTGTTGCGTGATTACTCCTCAGTCGAAAATGGACCCAAAGTCATCTTTAGAGGATCAGATCGAGGAGTCACCAAGGGTTATGGTATGATATCCAACGGTGTATTCTCTATCACAGACGTCGCTTATGTTGAAGGGTTAAACCATAACCTGATCAGTGTAAGCCAGTTGTGTGATAAAAGATATGACGTTAAGTTCTGCAAGGAAAAGTGCCTGATAATATCGTGTGCCTCTTCGGAGACGGTATTAACTGGCATTAGGAGCAGAAATATTTTCTGCTTAGATTTTCTTAGCATAGACTCTTCTACCCCCATTTTCCTAGTAGCAAAAGATTGTGCATCTCTCTGTGAACAATGGCACAAGAGATTATCACATATTAATTTCAAAACTATTAATATGCTATTTTCTAAGAACTTAGTAAGGGATGCCCCTACTATTATGTGCATCAAAGATAGCCCTTGTCCTATTATCTAGAAGGGAAAACAGACTCGGGCTACCTTTAAGGGCATTGCAGACAAAGACTCTTCCAGATGTCATTATCTTTTGCATATGGACTTGTTTGGTCCAGTGCAAGTTCATAGCTTAGGAGGCAAATCGTATACGCTAGTGATTGTTGATGATCACTCTCGATTTACGTGGGTGTTCTTCTTGAAACAAAAGTCAGATACGTTTGACATCTTCACTAACTTTGTCATGAAAATTCAGAACGAACTTAACTGCTCCGTGGTCAAAATCAGAAGTGACCATGGAACAGAATTTGAGTCTGGGGCTATGACAGAATTTTGGTACATAGGAAAATATGTACCTGATTTGTAGAAGCCACACTTAGCTCAATGATATACATCAAGGTGTATTTGATATTATTTTGAGTTTATATGTGCAGGTTAAAAATTTGCTAAAATGCAGAAAAAGTTTCTAAATCCATGTGTCGACACTTAAGAAAGCCTGTGTCGTCACTTGGAAAAGCTGTGTCGACACCAGAAGAAACTGTGTCGACACACAGAATTTATTAGTCGACATCGACTGTGTCGACACCAAGAGGCAGTGTTAACACGCAGAAGTATTATTCGACATCTACTGTGTCGACACCTGGAGGCAGTGTCGACACACAGAATTCTTAGACTATATAAACTGTGTCGACACACAGGACTTGTGTCGACACACAATAGAGTTCCAACAATGTTGATTGTTGTGATGTGAAGAAGTGTCTATGTCAACACAAAGAAGCAGTGTCGACACATTCTACAGATGTAGTGTCAAGAAGCTGTGTCTACACCAAAGGAGCTCTGTCGACTTCACCAAAGCTTATGTCGACACTTAATCTACTTGTGTCGACACATAATGAAGTTCAGTCGCGACGCTTTGCTGACAAAGATAAAGGTTCAAGTACTTACTGAAGACTTGACAGCTGTGTATTCCAACAAGTTTGCTGAAGCTATCAGACCTGTCAGAAGTTGGTTAGAAACCGGATCAGCCGGTTACCATGGATGAAGTCTATATAAAGACCGATTCTGTCAAATCAAAAAATAACAACACGAACAACTATTCAAGTATTGATCATTGATCAAGAAAAAGCACGTCACACAGAAGAAGATTTTCGTGAGAAGATCTAAGAAGACAATCTGAAGTAGCAATCTACTCAGAATTTGTCAAAGAAGAATTCAAGCAAGAATTCTGAAGAAACATCAGAAGTTCTGGAGAGTGAGAGAGATCTCCAGCTATTGAAGAAAAGAAGGAGACATTTACAAGTCTCTTAAGAAGCAGATCTTGAACTAATCTGCTAAGAAGAATTCAGATCTATTTCTGAAATCTATGAAGGAAGCTGCCAGCCAGTCAACTTCAAAGAAGATCAGCCCTACTGAGTTCAGATTCCAGAAGCTTTGAAGAAAGCTAAGAACAGGTTGATCTCAGCAATCAGTCTTATCAAGAGCTGATCAAGAATCCTTTTATCCCTTCTATCTCAACAAGGGTAAGAGTTAATCTATAAGATTTTTCAATTTCTGTAGGATCTTTCAAGATCTGAGTTGTAAGCCTATTATATAAAGGCTGAGTGTAGGAGATATAGATCTCTGAGTGGTAGGAATTTTGAGTCTGAGTGTAGGAGAAATCATTCTCTGAGTTGTAGGCCTTGTGACAAGGCTGAGGTAGGGCTGTTAGCCTGAGCTGTAGGAGTGTAGATACATTCTGAGTTGTAGGAACCTTTCAGGGTTCTGAGCTATAAGATCTGTGGATCTGAGAAGAAGGAAGAAGTTAGGCCGAATCTAGCACACTGTTGGATAGGTGAAGGGGGAAAGTGGATGTACCCAGACCTTGGGGAACCACTATAAACCTGTGTGCAATCTGTGATGTGTGTGTGATTGTGAATTCTGTGCTGTGATTGCTGTATAATAGTTAGATTCTCTTTAAAGAACTGAAATTTTATTCTGTCTTAAGTAAAAAAGAAAAGAACCTATTCACCCCTCCCCCTCTAGGTGTTTGGGTTATCTTGAAATCAAATCTATCAAGTGGTATCAGAGGGAGGTTTCTCAAAGAATGACTTAACAGTCTGAGTAAGATCCATAAGGCAGATTCAAGATCAAGAAAATTGGTTCAGGAGAAAATCATAAGGAACTAGGTTCTATAAAATTACCCATATGCAGGAAAGAGATATTTAGAATATGGAAAGAAAGGGTAAGACTTTTTATAGAGGCTTCTGATCTAAGGATTTACATTATAGTAAAGGAAGGTCCTTATATTCCAATGAAGTTATCAGTTCTAGATGCAAATCAAAGAACTCCTAAGGATTTTTCGGAAATGACTAAGGAAGAGATCATCTTGACAACTATGGATAAAAGAGCCCAGAATATCATAGTAAGTGTCATAGGTAATTCAACCTTTCAAAATTTGATTCACTGCAAGACCTCCAAGGAAATGTGGGACACCTTGATAGTCTATATGGAGGGTTCTGAAGAAGTCAGACAAGATAGAAAATATAAGCTGAACCAGGAATATGAGAGTTTCAGATAAGGAAAGTCAGATGGTATAACTGAGTGTTATAAAAAGCTCTATAGAATAGTAAATGAGCTGATGTCCTATGGAAGGATCTTCAGTACATATGAACTGAATGATAAATTCCTAAGATCCCTGACAAAGGATTGAGACACTAAGATTTTTGTCATTAGGGAAGTGGCCAAACTTGCAGATATCTCTCCTCCAACTTTGTTTGGAAAATTGCTGTCATATGAGATACAGCTGATGGCTAAGAAAGATGAAGAGAAAAGTGCAAAAGGGGAGCACAGAGAAAAGTTTGTGGCCTTCAAGGTGGAAGCCACTAGGAAGAATAGGAGGATATCTCCATCACCTCCTGAGATTGTTGCTGAAATTACTTCAGATAATTCAGACAACCAAAGTTCAGACAGCAGTGACTCAGATAAAGACTTTGCTGCCTTCACAAGGCAGTTTCAGAGATTCCTGAAGAAGAAGCAGTGGAAGTCTAGGCCCTCCACATCTCAGACTGTGGATGACTATTATCAAAAGAGGAAGTCATCTAGGAAGGACAAGAGCAGGTCTAAGCCTAGCAAATCTACAACATCAAAGATAGTTTGCTACTGCTGTAATAGGCTTGGACATGTTGTGGTTGAGTGTCCAGAAAAAAGAAAGGAGTTTGCTAATAAAAAGAAGACTCAACAAAAGAGTAAGAAGGAGAAATCCTTTGTTGCCAAGAAGGAGAAGAGCTTGACAGATCAATCATCTTCAGAGTCTGAATCTGAAGATGAGACATACATTGGTCTATATGCAGCAGATGAAGAAGATGAGTTTATGCAAGTGCTGAACTCTATCTATGAACAAGAAGACCATCAGTGCATGGGACTGATGGCTGTGTCAAAAGAAGACAAGTGCCAGGATCAGCCTGGTCCTAGTAAGGTACAATATATTTCTAGAAATTCAGATTGTAGTACTAGTACAGAGTCAGCTACATCTACATCAAGTGATGTGGATGGGTATGAGTCTAAAGGTGATATTCATCAGCTGATAGATGAATATGGGGACTTGTTGCAGGCACTAAAGAAAAGTAAAAACTTGGCCAAAACTCAGGCAAAGGAAATTGCAGATCTTAAGATGGCTGCATTTGATTTAGAGAAAGAGTTGGATCAAAAAATGAATGAGGTTGCCAAATTGAAAACGATAACTATTATTCAGATGGGCACAATCACATACAAAAATGATCTAATTAAAAGTCTGGAAGCCAGAATTCAAAAGGAAAAAGATTTGGTGGCTAGTTATTCCAAGCCAAAATCAGTTTTACCCTTAATAGATGAGTTTGTGGCTCAAAAGGGTAAGGCTGGTATAGGCTTTAAAGATGACACCAGGGTTGTCCAATTCAACAGAAAGGGCAAAGCCTCAGTCCATCCACTGAATTTTAAAGTCCTTGTAGTTTTTAGAAAGGTACAAGGGCCTTCTAACAAGTATGACCTTGAGAATACTCATGGTCATAGTAAGACTGAAGTTCTGAATGAAAAGGGTGTGTATGTCAATAAGGCACCCAATGTCCATAAACCCCATGTTCTTAAGAAAATAGTGGGTATAGCTACAGCAGTACCAACACAAAACAAAAGATTTGCTATCAACCAGACTGTTAAGAATGTATCTAAAAATAGACACAACAAGTATGAATGCTGGTGCTGTGGCAAGACAGACCATTATGCCTTAGATTGCTGGCACAACATTAGTGTCAGGAAGAACAACCGTCTACCTATTAGAAGAGCAGCAGGTAGATTTGTTTAGTATGAAGCTAACTTGAACCAAGGACCCAAGACTTACTTGGGTTCTAAGGAGAGGCAATTCTTTATTGCAGGTGAGTCCAAGTTACCATGCCCCTATATGGTACTTGGACAGTGGATGTTCCAGGCACATGACTGGAACAAGGGGGTTGCTGAAGGAGTACTTACCTATCATAAATGGGTCTAAAGTAATCTTTGGTGGTTCTGAAAAGGGAATCATCAAAGGATTTGGTAACATTTCTAATAACCAGATTACCATCACTCAAGTGGCCTATGTGAAGGGTTTGAAACACAACCTTATAAGCATAAGTCAGCTGAGTGATTTAGGATATGACATTTCATTTATTAAGAATGGATGTCATATCAAAAGATCAAGTGATCAAAAGGTCATATTGACAGGATATAGAAAATGAAATATGTACTGTCTTAACTTTGAGTGTGAGAACAATGTTTCTCCTATTTGTCTTGTAGCTGATGAGAAAGCCTCTCATTGTGTCAAATGGCACAAGAGGCTGACCCATCTTAACTACAAAACAATTGGCCAACTCTTTAGAAAAGAGTTAGTAAGGAATGGTCCAAAAGTTAAGTGTATAAAGGATGGGATATGCTCAGCTTGTCAAAAAGGCAAACAGACAAAATCCTCCTTTCATAGCCTTGAAAACAAGGATTCAGTGAGGTGTCTATACCTCTTACATATGGATCTATTTGGTCCTATGCCAGTTCATAGTCTAGGTAGGAAGGTCTACACTTTTGTGGTGGTAGATGACTATTCTAGATATTTCTGGGTGTTCTTTCTGAGACAAGAATCAGAAACCCCAAGTGTTTTATACAGCTTTGTCAAGCAAATCAAGAATGAACTTGACAGTACAGTGGTCAAAATAAGAAGTGATCATGGCACTGAATTTCAATCTGAGAGTATGACAAAACTGTGTGAAGAATTTGGGATTTTTCAAGAATTCTCCTCACCTAGAACACCACAGCAAAATGGTATTGCTGAAAGGAAGAATAGAACACTAATTGAGGTTGGTAGAACTCTATTGAGTGATACTTCTCTCCCAGAATATTTCTGGGCTGAGACAGTAAATACTGCATGTCAAGTGATCAATAGGACATCTATCACCAAAAGCCACAAAAAGACTCCCTATGAGATCATGAAGGGTAGAAAACCAAACTTATCTTATTTTAGGATCTTTGGTTGCAAGTGTTATGTCCTTAACAATGGCAAGTCTTATCTAACTAAGTTTGCTGCCAAATCCCAAGATGGGATATTTGTTGGGTACAACAATAATAGTAAGGCTTATAGAGTCTACAACTTGATTACTCAAGTTGTAGAAGAGTTTGTACATGTTGTCTTTGATGAAACAAGACTGATTAACAGTTAGTTTCCTTGTAGCTCATGCAGTTCTACAGGTATAGATGAGAAAATGGACAAGCTTGCCATTACAGAAGAATCAACTAAAGAGAAGGAAGTGGAAAATGGTGACTACTGTCCAAGGGGAGTATAAGACTCCCTAGATGCTGTTGAAAACCAAGTGGTGCAGCATATTGAAGAGACAGGAGAGGTTCAACCTGAAGATAGTCTACCTCTAGCTGTTAGACACTTAAAGGATCATCCAGCAAATCAGATAATTGGTGATCTAAGACATGGAGTGCAAACCAGAAGCAGGAACTTGAACACAGTTCTTTGCTCAAGCTTCCTATCTCAACTGGAGCCAAAGAGATTTGAAGAAGCTATTCTAGACCCATATTGGATTGATGCCATGCAAGAGGAGCTGAATAACTTCAGAAGGTGCAAGGTCTGGGAGTTAGTTCCTAAACCAAAAGACCACAACATCATTGGAACAAAGTGGATCTTTAGGAACAAACTGGATGAGAATGAGATTATTGTGAAAAACTAAGCAAGACTTGTTGTAAAAGGATACAGGCAGGAAGAGGGTATTGAATTTGATCAAACCTTTGCCCCAGTAGCAAGACTGGATACAATTAAGATGTTCCTTGCCTATGCAGTATATCAAGGCTTCAACGTATTCCAAATTGATGTAAAATCAGCATTCCTAAATGAAAATCTAAAAGAAGAAGTCTATGTAGAGCAGCCCTTAGGTTTTGTTGATTCTCTCAAACCTGATTATGTTTATAGACTTAGGAAAGTTTTATATGGGTTAAAGCAAGCCCCAAGGGCTTGGTTTGAAATCCTATCTACTTTCCTTATTGAGAACAAATTCTCAAGGGGGAAAATAGACAAAACTCTATTCCTAAGGGAGTCCAAAGGAAAGATAATCTTAGTCCAGATTTATGTAGATGACATAATATTTGGGTCTACAGAAAACAACCTTTGCAAGAAGTTTGCTAAACTTATGCAAGGGAAGTTTGAGATGAGCAGCATGGGAGAACTAAAGTTCTTCTTGGGACTTCAAGTAAGACAGACTGATGATGGCTTGTCCATATCCCAGTCTAAGTTCACCAAGTAGTTAATTAAGAAGTATGGTATGGAATCATCCTCCACCATGAGAACTCCTATGGGAACAAGTATGCCTATATACAAAGATGATGCAGGTAAACCTGTAGATGAGTCTTTGTATAGAGGAATAATTGGCTCTCTTCTATATCTAACTGCTAGTAGACCAGACATTATGTATGCAACATGTGTCTGTGCTAGGTACAGATCATGCCCTAAAGAATCTCATTACACTGCAGTAAAAAGGATTTTGAGATATCTAAAGGGCGCACCTAATCTAGGCCTTTGGTACCCTAAGAATGGAGATTTTCTACTGACAGGCTATTCAGATGCAGACTTTGCAGGTTGCAAAGAAGATAGAAAAAGCACAACACGCACCTGTCAATTTCTAGGAGGAAGATTGGTGTCTTGGAGCAGTAAGAAGCAGACTAGTGGGGCAATTTCTATAGTTGAGTCTGAATATGTGGCAGCAGGAAGTTGCTGTGCATAGCTGTTGTGGATTCAGCACCAGCTAGAAGACTATGGTATTCAGGTAAGTAGAACACCTTTGTTTTGTGATTCTACTAGTGCTATTTCTATTACTAATAATCCTATTTCACATAGTAGGATTAAGCATATAGAAATTAGATACCATTTTCTTAGAGAACATGTAGAGAAAAAGGACATCTCACTAGAATTTGTCAAAACAGATTATCAGATTTCAAATGTGCTTACTAAGCCTCTAGATGAAACTAAATTCAATAAATTTAAAATTGAATTAGAAATGTTGAACATAGATTAGTTTAATAAATTTGGCTTAGTAAATCAGTGTCCACACATCCAGAGAAGTGGTGTCGACACATTCAGAATAATGGTGTCGACACACCCAAAAACTGTGTCGACACTTGCAATAAGAGTCGACACTGAATTTCTGTTGGACTACTAAGTATGTCTAGTGTTGACATATCATCAATTGGTGTCGATACATAATAGTCAACGCCGTTGTCGAGACAATAGAAGTATGTGTCGACACATTTCAATAGTGTCAACACTTTTAGACAGTTTTTGCCCGCCTTTTGACCTTCTTTGTTTAGAAGGGTATAAATAGGTCAAGAACATATTCTGTCGACACGCTCTCCAGATTTTCGAGACTAAAACCTTGTGTCGACAAACTCTCTTCTCTCAATCCAAGTTTTCTCACCATCCCAATGGCGCCAAAGGTTTTCGAGACAGTTCATTACCCTATTTACTGACAGTGGTTTGGAGTTTATGGTATCCGAACCAACCAAGATTTGGAAGAAGGAGGTTTTTGAGTTTTTGCTACTGCAATAGTAGACTCAACTGAACTTAAGATTAAATCAACAGTTCATGGAGTAAGAGTCAAACTGACCTTGAAAAGTTTGATAAAAATTCTTCATCTTCCAAGAACTCAGGATGAAGAAGAAGTACTAGTATCAAAAACAAGGGAGGCACTACAATGGTGTGGATTGGATCCCACCTTGAAGATTGGAGCAGCAATTAACAGGAAAGGGATGAATCAGCACGAAAAATTCCTTTCAAAACTGGTAGGAAAAGTAATTCTATGTAAGCCAGGGGGACATGATAGTATTTTTGCCTATATGTTCAACCTCATGACAAGGATAATTTTTAAGCTCAACACAGTTTTATCTATCGTACTGTTTGAAAAGATTAAGGAAGGAATAAAGAAGCCTAATTTGTCTAGACTGATGAGTTTATACTTGGCTGGAGCCATTCCAGAAGTAATGCACCAGATCCCTAGATCTAAAATTAATCATATGAGAATAATGGACATCAGGATTATTTCTAGATGGGATAGGGTCCTATCAAAGGACATACCTGATATAGAGAGACAAGAGGCTGTAGTGAAATCACCTGTACAGGACCTTACTGAGAATGCACAAGTGCAAGAGGAAACAGTTGGTGCACAAGTGCAGGGGGAGCTAGATAGTGTACAAGTACAGGACTTGACTGAGAATGCACAAGTGCAGGGGGAGACAGTTACTGCACAGGTGCAGGGGGAAGAGAGAATCCACTTGTCAGAGGAAATAGATTCACAAACAGTCCTTGAGACATCTCATGCCAATATTCCAGCCCAAGATGCTATCATGGAGGATACATCTGGAGCTGCTGATGATCCTGAGAAAGTAGTATCACCAGTTCACACTCAACAGGAGTTCACTCTGGAAGAATTGTTTCTTGATATTGAGGGAGTAGCAGATAACGAGGTGCAAATAAGGAATGAGGGGGAGTAGGCTAACCTTGAGGGAGAGCAGATTGGGACTGAAAAGGAGCTCCCTCCTAGTCCTAAGGAAAGAGTAGACATTCCCAGTTCATTTTCTTCAGAAGATGAAGAGATAAGAAGTGCAAAAAGGAGAAAACTGATGGTTTTTAAGAGGAGGAGCTAAAGCTACAAGCAAGCATTGCAAACTACAGCTCCACAACCTGCCTCAGAGGTTGATTACAGCTCATTATTGGTGGCTTTATAAGTCAAATTAGATGAGCAGAGAATGACTCTAGAGAAGTATGTGGACTAAAGCCATAAGTCACTTCAATTTGATTTGGCTCAGGATATCAAATTCATCAGATTTGAAGTAAATCTACATAAGAAAGAAATGACAGATTGTTTCCACAAAGGGGGCAATGCTGTAGTATTTCTGGCTAAGCAACAAGCAGAAGTCAAGGCTCAAGTGGATGGCATTGCTATTAAACAAGGATATGTTCTTGAGAATCAAATTAGAATGAATGACAATTTGACTGAATCTCATAATGAGATAGTAACTAACATAAAGAATACAGTCACTGCACTAACTGCAGAAAGAGCTAAAGACACAAAGGAGTTTGATAAGACGCTACATGATGCCTTAGACTCATTTAAGACAGCCATTACTATGTCTCAGAAAACAATCACTGATAAGCTTCTTATGTTAAAATCATTTTATAAAGATGGTGTAAATTTTCTTGATGGACAAGTACGATTTCAAAAAGATGACTTAAGAGACCATATTGAAAGAGAAGTCATAAAGGGGGAGAGGGTGTTAGTCAAAGCAGGCTCAGATCATGCCAAATGGATATCCAATAGCATCAGAGCCACTCTGGGATATACACCCCTTTGTGATGATGATAATGTTGCTGATTCTGGGGTGCAACCTGCTTATATTGAAGGTGATCTACCTGAAGTTGCTCAGATCATCTACCCTCCAGCAGATTTTGATATGATTCAACAATAGGTTCAGACAATGTACAGTCCTCCACAGGAAGTTGATAATGTTATTATAGAGAAAGTTGAAATGCTAGAAGCTGCCTTGAAAGCTCAGCAGGAAGCTCAACTATCAAAGAAAAGGTTCAGAGAATAGGCTGAGTTAAAGCCTGATTTTGAGCAATGGAGCCCCACTTCAAGAAATATCATTCTGACTGGCTGGAAAGCTGTGAAAGATCAGGTTCATGAAAGGGGCAAATGGTATAATGAACAAGAATGGCAGAAGTATGAAACAAGGCAATAAGCCATTCTGCAGTATAGAAGGAAGGCTAAAATTAAGAAGCTACCTCGTAATGCTCAGGAGCCTAGCAAATACTTCCCTAAGCCTTTTCATTATTTTGAAAGGCAGAGGATTAAGGCTGAAGCTAAGAAGAAGGCAGAGTTGAAAGGAAAGATACCCATTGATGATGCAGAACCTACTGTGCAAGCTCAGATTAAGCCAGGAAAAGGCATAGTCATCAAGGAGCCTGATCAGCCTTAGGATATATTTACTAGATTTTGCAAGAACAATGTAATCTTTAGTATTAAGGAAATCTATGTAATCAGTTGTTAAGAAACTTTTGATAAGTATAAACAAAATAATGTTTCATGTTCATGAGCTTGTTTTATTATTCTGTATTATCATATTGGTATATGTTGCGTTTATAAGTTATCCTGTCATATAATGCTTATATACATCATAATGTTTGTTTATTATAAATGGTGTATATCATTGACTAAAGGGTTATGACTTCTCCAAATATGGGGAGATTGTTGGGTACATAGGAAAATGTGTACCTGATTTGTAGAAGCCACACTTAGCTCAATGATATACATCAAGGTGTATTTGATGTTATTTTAAGTTTATATGTGCAGGTTAAAAATTTGCTAAAATACAGATAGAGTTTCTAAGTCCATGTGTCGACACTTAAGAAAGCCTGTGTCGATACTTGGAAAAGCTGTGTCGACACCAGAAGAAACTATGTCGACACACAGAATTTATTAGTCGACATCGACTATGTCGACACCAGGAGGCAGTGTCGACACACAGAAGTATTATTCGACATCAACTATGTCGACACCTGGAGGCAGTGTCGACACACAGAATTCTTAGACTATCAATTGTGTTGGCACACAGGACTTGTATCGACACACAGCAGAGTTCCAATAATGTTGATTGCTGTGATGTGAAGAAGTGTCTGTGTCGACACATTCTACAGATTCAATGTCAAGAAGCTGTGTCGACACCAAAGGAGCTATGTCGACATCACCAAAGCTTGTGTCGACAATTAATCTACTTGTTTCGACACATAATGAAGTTCAGTCTCGACGTTTTGCTGACAAAGACAAAGGTTCAAGTTCTTAATGAAGACTTGACAGCTGTGTATTCCAACAAGTTTGCTGAAGCTATCAAACCTGTCAGAAGTTGGTTAGAAACCGGATCAGCCGGTTACCATGGATGAAGTCTATATAAAGACGGATTCTGTCAAATCAAAAAATAACAACACGAACAACTATTGAAGTATTGATCATTGATCAAGAAAAAGCACGTCACACAGAAGAAGATTTTCGTGAGAATATCTAAGAAGACAATATGAAGTGGCAATCTACTCAGAATTTGTCAAAGGAGAATTCAAGCAAGAATTCTGAAGAAACTTCAAAAGTTATGGATTGTGAGAGAGATCTCCAGTTGTTGAAGAAAAGAAGGAGACATTTACAAGTCTCTTAAGAAGCAGATCTTGAACTAATCTGCTAAGAAGAATTCAGATCTATTTATGAAATCTATGAAGGAAGCTGCCAGCCAGTCAACTTCAAAGAAGATCAACCCTACTGAGTTCAGATTCAAAAAGCTTTGAAGAAGGCTAAGAACAGGTTGATCTCAACAATCAGTCTTATCAAGAGCTGATCAAGAATCCTTTTATCCCTTCTCTCTCAACAAGGGTAAGAGTTAATCTATAAGATTTTTCAATTTCTGTAGGATCTTTCAAGATCTGAGTTGTAAGCCTATTATATAAACGCTGAGTGTAGGAGATATAGATCTCTTAGTGGTAGGACTTTTGAGTCTGAGTGTAGGAAAAATCATTCTCTTAGTTGTAGGTCTTGTGACAAGGCTGAGGTAGGGCTGTTAGCCTGAGCTGTAGGAGTGTGCATACATTCTGAGTTGTAGGAACCTTTCAGGGTTCTGAGCTGTAAGATCTGTGGATCTGAGAAGAAGGAAGAAGTTAGGCCGAATCTATCATACTGCTGGATAGGTGAAGGGGGAAAGTGGATGTACCCAGACCTTGGGGAACCACTATAAACCTGTGTGCAATCTGTGATGTGTGTGTGATTGTGAATTATGTGCTGTGATTGCTGTAGAATAGTTAGATTCTCTTTAAAGAACTGAAATATTATTCTGCCTTAAGTAAAAAAGAAAAGAACCAATTCACCCCCTCCAGGTGTTTGGGTTATCTTGAAATCAATTCTATCACAGAATTCTGTGAAGAACATGGTATCTTTCATGAGTTTTCCTCCCCGCGTACTTCTCAGCAAAACGGAGTTGCGAAGAGGAGGAATAGAACGCTCATTGAAGCATGTACGACAATGTTGAATGACGCTTCTCTTCCAGAGTACTTCTGGGCAGAGGCTATCAATACAGCTTGCCACGTGCAAAATCGAGCCTTGATCAACAAGAACCATCATAAGACGCCTTATGAGCTATTGAAAGGCAGGAAACCGACCATGTCCTATCTAAGGATTTTTGGCTGCAGATGCTATGTAATCAATAATGGGAAGTACCCACGTACTAAATTCGGAGAAAAATGCTTCGAAGGCATCTTCGTGGGCTATAGTAGCCATAGTCGGGCATATAGGGGTTTCAATAAGAAAACCCTAGTGGTAGAAGAGTTAATTAATGTTGTATTTGATGAAGGAAGCTTGCTTCACATCAATTCTTCTAGTGGCATTCTTTAAGATGCAGGTGCAAGGCTTGAACAGCTAAGTCTAGATGAGACTGCTAAAAATGAAGCTCCCAAATACGTCAAGGTCTCCACCTCAACATCAACTAGAGAAGATGACGGTCAGGATGGGGAGATTCTCCCAGAAGAGGGAGGAGCCCGAGAAGCTGTAGGAGCTCTAGATGCCAGACTCTTAGAACTCAGACACGTGAGGGATTACCCAAGAGATCTGATAACATGAGATCCTCGGGACAGTGTCATAACTCGCAGAGGTACAATTAACGAGATTCTACACCTTAGTTTTCTTTCACAGGTTGAGCCAAAGAAGTTCGATGAAGTGAACAAAGATGCGTCATGGATATTGGCCATGCAAGATGAACTGCATCAATTCGAACGATGCAATGTCTGGACGCTTATTCCCAAAGTAAAGAAACAGAATGTGATTGACACTAAGTGGATCTTCAGAAACAAACTGGATGAACACGGTGTCATCATCAAGAACAAGGCTAGACTGGTGGCTCAAGGTTACAGACAGGAAGAGGGGATTGAATTCGACCAAACCTTTGCACCAGTTGCAAGGCTCGAGGCGATCAGGTTGTTCCTGGCATATGCCTCTCACAAAGGATTCACTGTTTATCAAATGGACGTGAAGTCTGCTTTCCTGAATGGAGATTTAAAAGAGGAAGTATACGTCGAGCAACCTCCAGGTTTTTTTAATCCAACTCTCCCTGATCATGTTTACTTTCATAATAAAGCATTATATGACTTAAAACAAGTTCCTCGAGCTTGGTATGAGACTCTATCTAGTTTTCTTCTTGAGAATAAGTTCTCGAGAGGAAAAATAGATAAGACATTGTTTCTTAGGGAAGTCAAAGGCAAGATTTTGCTGGTGCAAATATATGTCGATGACATAATATTCAGCTCAACGGACAACAACCTATGCAAGATGTTTTCCAAACTTATGCAAGGGATGTTTGAAATGAGCAGTATGGGAGAGCTGAAGTATTTCTTGGGACTTCAAGTGAAACAGTCTGAGGATGGAATTTTCATCTCTCAGACGAATTTCACAAATGAACTCCTCAATAAATTTGGAATGGAGAGTGCAACCTCTATGAGGACTCCAAAGGGATCCACTGTGTCTCTTGACAAGGATGAGAAAGGGAAACCTTTTGATGAAACCAAGTACAGAAGCATAATTGGATCCCTGCTCTACCTTACTGCTAGTAGACCGGATATTATGTTTTCCACATGCGTTTGTGCCAGATATCAGGTGAGCACTAAGGAATCTCATTATGTCGCTGCAAAGCAGATTCTTAGATACCTTAAAGGTACACCAAATCTTGGCTTGTGGTACCCAAGAAACAATGATGTCGAGCTGATAGGCTTTTCAGATATTGACTTTGCAGGAAGCAGGGATGATAGGAAAAGCACTTCCTGGACGTGCCAATTCCTCGGAAGAAGGCTTATATCGTGGAACAGTAAAAAGCAGAACTGTGTCGCAACCTCTATGACATAATCTGAGTACATCACAGCAGGCAGCTGTTGCGCACAACTTCTATGGATCAGAAATCAACTCGAAGATTATGACTTGTAGTTCAGAGAAGTTCCCATGTATTGCGACTCCTCGAGCGCAATTACAATTGCGAACAATCCAGTGTCGTACATCAGAACAAAGCATATTGAAGTGCGCTACCACTTCATTCGGGAGCATGTGGAGAACAAAGATATATCTCTCTTCTATGTCCTCACGGATAAGTAGATTGCAGATATCTTCATGAAGCCACTAGACGAGGTCAAGTTCAATTTCTTCAAAACTTAACTCGGCATGCTGAACTTTTAAGATTGAAGACTGAAAGGCTCAAGGCTCGTGGATCAAGGGGAAGCATTTGCTAGGAACTCAAGATCGGGTATGGATGTAAGAACTGAGGGGGAGCATTTTGCTCCAAGTGAAGTCCCGGGTTTGCATAAGCCGAAAAGGGGGAGATTACCCTCTCGACCAAGGCTAAGGTGGCTACTAATTCTAAGTAGGCCACAAAGGCTATGTTTCTCTCAGATAGGGGGAGATCACCTCGACTAAGGCTATGTTGCTCTCAGGAAAATGGTAATGAATTCCACACTCAACTGAATTTTCATTTTATGATTTTCATTTCCATCTGTTCTATTCACCTTAGCTTGTAGGGTCTAGGCTTCTTCAAATAGGGGGAGATTGTTGGGTATTGCATCCACAATAGACCTGATTTGAAGAAGAGCCTGAACAAGCTAAGTTAAATTGACAATGTATTTGACAATTCTATTAAGCTGTGCTTGCAGCTATTCCATGCTAAGTACACACCAATGTCAGAGTGCAGTGGGTCAATATACACGGGTCTGCGCAACGTAATCCCTCGTTGTGTTGATCAGTGTGTTGATTCACGTGTGCTATCTCTATTGGAGTGTACTTATTTTCAAGTACAGGATCAAGGTAGATCAAGAGCAGAAGGAGCAAGGATGGATCAAAGACCAAGCTATCAAAAGAAGGAAGGAGGAAAATTCTTCCAAGTAAGAATTGACAGGAGTCGTTAGTGATTCCCGCCGACTTCGATGGGAATCACTAAGGGACTCCCGCCGACTACTTCCGACCGGCAAAGTCAGAAATTCTGCCAAGGCAGAATCGACGGGAGCCGGGAGTGATTCCCGCTGACATCGACGGGAATCACCAACAACTCCCACCGATTTTGCCTTAGGCAGATTCTCGCCTCTCGGTGGACCAAACCGAGCCGTCGTGCGCTGTTTCAACCGAGGCTAGGGCTTTTCCTCGTGGGCCCCACAACGGCTCTAAGGGTTGGCTCCTGGTATATATATACATGAGTATTTTGAAACTCTACATACACTGGAATACGAAAAACAGAAGAAGTCCGCCGTGACCTAGCTGATCGCGGAATCTGCCGATCGCACGTCGCCGCTCGCAAGGTTGTCGCCGCCGCTGATCACAGCTTGTCTCTGATCGCTCGACGACAGCACCGAGGAAAGCAGCCTATCTCACGTGTCTCTCTCGAGATCTCTTATCTTCCGATTCGTTGAACGAGACTTGTTCTCCCTTCCGAATCGGTTGAGACGTTTGATCCGACTGAGATTGTTCAAAGACCTAGCTTGCTTCATCAAGAAGTTTGGATTTACAAAGCATCGCCGCCGCACTTGATTTCCGCCTCCGATCTTGACAAGATCCATTCCAAGTGAGAAATCTGTTGGAGTTACCATGGTGATCTAGAAGTGGTCAAACATGTAATCTCACTGCCAACGCGATATGAGCCTGCAGGGTCGCACATAAGAGCATGTGGAGAAATTGGAAGATTGATTGTGTTGGTAAAAGTTACCAATCACCATACAGAATGGGGTCAGGCAAATGTTGTCAGGGAGATTCGTCGAGAATGGTTCGACGAGAGTCGTCGAGTATGAATCGGCGACTAAGGCCAATTCGTCGAGAGTCGATGAGAGTCGTCGAGTATGACTCAGCGACTAAGGCAAAATCGTCGAGATTCGTCGAGTATGACTCGCCGACTAAGGCAAAATCATCGAGAGTCGTCGAGTATGACTCGCTGACTAAGGCAAAATCGTCGAGAGTCGTCGAGTATGACTCGCCGACTAAGGCATAATCGTCGAGAATCGAACTGTTCGATTCTCGCCGATTCGCGACTTATTCTCGACGATTTTGCGATTGATTCTCGCCGATTCTGCGATTGATTCTCGCCGATTCTGCGACTGATTCTCGCAAATTCTGTGATTGATTCTCGCCGAACCTGGAGGTGATTCTCTCCGAACTGTCCATAAGCCCTATCCTATGTGGTCTACGGATAGCAATACCTTTGGACGGTTTATGCCTTTGGTATAAATAGGGGACTTAGGGTTTTGGGAATAATATATAGATCGGGATTTCTCCTGTACCCGAATCGAATCCGACGGAAACGTTCCGTCGCTCGTTCGCTCCGCCGATTCACGAACCCCGATGGACGGAAGTGTTCCACCGCCTCTTCGCTCCACCGACCTCCTCCTCTCCGGCGACTGTCGCCGGTGTTGCTCCTCCTGGAACGGACCTAGCAGTCCGTGGAAGTGCAAGGTGCGGTTGATCTCCTTCCCGACCCTTCGTGCGACGAAGCTCGGTGTTCTCCCGCTCGTGTGGATTTCTGCAGAGACGTGAACATTATTCCACGTAGAACTCTCCACCGGCAAGGACTCAAAGCTTGGAGCATCTCCATTGAGTTGTGACTCAACGCCGTTAAGGTAATTTTTTCATAGTTGTTTGTTAACTTCTTGATTCAACTTTCATGGCCCGATCCCATCTCTTTTGGGTTGTTCTTGATGTTTTATTCCTTCCGCTGCGTGCACAAGCGTTGTGCCATCCTCATAGAGAAACCCAATAGTGGTATCAGAGGGAGGTTACAACCATGATTGTTGTATTGGAAGTTAGGTTATTCCAGTGCGTGTAAACCTAGGGATTTAGAAGCGTTCTAAATGTAAAGATTTAATCCTGGTACATCAATTGTTGATGGTTTTTCAAAGGGAGATCGGTGGGCCCATAACCCACAGGTTAGGGGCTCTGCCCCTTGGAACCTCGCCAGGAACGTCTGGGATTTCATGGTAATTTCTAACTGTTAGAAATTGTTGTCTCCTTAGCAGTAACCGTCCCTCGAGTGGTTAATGAACCAGTGTATTATTTTGGATTTTGAATCCAACAATGAGAGACGAGCTTATCTATTGCTTTAAGTCGAGTTGCCTTTGCCTTTATCCAATGCATGTAAATCTGAAGATTTAGAAGAGTCTGGATGTTCAGATTTAGCCATTCCTTCTATCAAGTGTTGATAGTGCCAGGTTGTGCACATAAGGGATGCATGAGGCTTTTAGAAATTGTTTTTCTATGGATGTGCACAATGATCAAATGTTGATCATGGTTAATTGTTAACCTATAATTAAAAATCCCTTAATCTAATATTAAGTGTTCAGATGCCTTCCGATGGATGAAACTTTTCCTGTCTCGATCGATGAAGTGTGGGCTTGCAAAAGCAAGGTGCATTAATCTATCTATGTAAGGGTGCGAGCGGATACTTGTGATATCCCACTATCGACATCGGGTATAACTTAACTAGATGACCTCAAAGGTTGAGTGCCTAGAGGTATAGGGTTGGCATGCACCATATGATGGATGCGAATAAGGAGATATTCACCAACCATACAAGAATTGCATGAGGATGCAATTGGCAAGCGTTGCCTACCTAAATAACCGCATCGTTAGAGAAAAGCCAAAGCTGACTCATTGTGTTGGTGAAATACGGATCTTATCCACTAAGAGAGTAGCTCGCACGAACTCTCCGAATTGATAGTGAGGGCTATTATTTTGAATAAAATAGTGGGAGTTTTAATTGAAGTCCAAATTAAAAATAAATTGTATTTTGAAATTTTGGTACTGATATTATTCTGCATGAATTCTTGTAGAATTCCATGGCAAGTGGTTCACACTCCACTCTGTCTCTGAGAGCCATCCTTGAGAAGGATAAGCTCAGTGAGACTAATTACATGGACTGGTACAGGAACCTGAGAATTGTTCTCAGGCAAGAGCGAAAGCTCTATGTCTTGGAAAAAGAATCCCCCGAGGTGCCGACCGGGAATTCTTCCCGTGTTGATAAAGATACTTATAAGAAGTATACTGATGACGCCTTAGACGTCGAATGCCTTATGCTTGCCACCATGAACTCTGAGCTTCAGAAGAAACATGAGAACATGGGGTGCAAGGAGATTGACGAGCATCTCAAGAAAATGTTTCAAGGGCATGCTCGTCAAGAGAGGTTTGACGTCACAAAAGCGTTGTTTCAGTGCAAGATGGGAGTTCGAGACTCAGTAAGGACTCACGTACTCAAGATGATTGGGTATATAGAGAACCTTGAAAGGCTAGGTTTTCCTCTGGGTCAAGAGTTGGCCACAGATCTGATCCTGCAATCGTTGTCGGACAGTTATGAGCAGTTTTTCTTGAACTAAAACATAAATGAAATAGATAAGACACTACCCGAGCTCCTAGGCATGTTGAGAACTGCCGAGATCAATATGAAGAAGGCCAAGCCTGCCAGCCCCATATTGATGGTGCATTAGGGCAAGGGCAAGGGCAAGGGCTCTAAGAAGATGAAGGTGGGACCTAAGTCACATCTAGAGCCCAAGTCTTCTGCACTGAAGAAAAAGAAGAGCACTGTGAAGGAGGGGAAATGACACCACTGTGGCAAGGCTGGTCATTGGAGGAGGAACTGTCCTTCTTACATTGAAGGTCTGCAGAAAATGAATGGAGGTATGACTTCCGCTTCAAATATTTACGTTATAGAGATAAACCTTTCTGCTCCTTCATCCTGGGTATTGGATACCGGATGTGGTTCTCACATTTGTACAAATGTGCAGGAACTGGGAAGGAGAAGATTGCTGAGTAAAGGGGAGGTGGACCTACGTGTCGGCAATGAAGCAAGAGTTGCTGCTGTGGCCGTAGGGGTTTACTGTCTTTCTTTGCCCAGTGGGCTTGTAATAGAACTAGATAACTGTTATTTTGTTCCGGCCATAACTAGAAATATTATATCCATTTCATGCTTGGACATGATTGGATTTTCTTTTATAATTAAGAACAACTGTTGTTCTATATTTAAGAATGATATTTATTATGCTGTAACCCAATTGTTTAATAGTCTTTATGTTTTGAACTTGGACCGTCAGATCTATAATGTAGAAAATAATAAAAGATTAAGAACAAATGACTCAAACCCTACATATCTCTGGCATTGTCGTTTGGGCCATATAAACGAGAAGCGCATATCCAAGCTCCATAAAGATGGACTTTTGGACTCATTTGATTATGAATCATTTGAGCGATGCGAATCTTGTTTGTTAGGAAAGATGACTAAAGCCCATTTCACTGGTTATATTGAGAGGGCTGAGGATCTCTTGGGTGTTGTACCTAGTGATGTATGCGGACCCATGAGCTCCATGGCTAGAGGTGGGTATTTCTACTTCGTTACATTTACTGATGATTTCAGTAGATACGGATATGTGTATCTTATGAAGTGCAAATCCGAGACCTTTGAAAAGTTCAAAGAGTTCAAGAATGAAGTAGAAAACTAGTTTGGTAAAAGGGTTAAAGCACTCCGATCTGATCGAGGTGGCGAATACCTGAGTCATGAGTTCCGTGATCATCTGAAGGAGTGTGGTATTGTATCAAAGCTCACTCAACCTAGAACACCACAGCATAATGGTGTGTCTAAGAGGAGAAATCGTACTTTGTTAGACATGGTACGTTCGATAATGAGTCATGCGGACTTGCCTGTTTCCTTTTGGGGTTTTGCTTTAGAGACTACTGCAATGACACATAATTGCGCTCCAACAAAAATGGTTCTGAAGACACCATATGAGATATGGACTGGGAAACATCCTAGTATGTCGTTCATTAAAATTTGGGGTTGTGAGGCATACGTGCGACGTCAAATGCCTGACAAGCTGGAACCCAAATCGGATAAATGTTATCTGGTGGGATATCCTAAGGAAACGAAAGGGTATTACTTTTACCTACCATCCGAGGGCAAAGTGTTTGTCGCAAGGACTGGTGTCTTCTTGGAGAAAGAGTTCTTATCAAGAAAGACTGAAAAGGTAGAACTTGAAGAAGTTCAAGAACCACAAGTAGTGAATGAACCGAAATTGGATTCTGAGACAGGACTACAAGATGTTGTAGCTAGAGAACCTGATCAAGAAACACAGGTCCTACGTAGATCTGGTAGACCTAGATTTGAGCCTGAGAGATATGAATTTCTCATGTCTCAAATAGGTAATGTGTTGCTTATGGATCATGATGATGAACCAGCAACCTACCAAGAGGCTATGAATGAACCGGACTCCGACAAATGGCTTGAGGCTATGAAATCTGAAATGGACTCCATGTATGCAAACCAAGTTTAGAACTTGGTGGAACCACCTGAAGGGGTGCGACCCATAGGGTGCAAGTGGGTCTTCAAGAAGAAGACCGAAATGGATGGGAATGTACAGATATTCAAAGGGCGACTGGTGGCTAAGGGTTTCAAGCAAATTAATGGTATTGACTATGATGAGACCTTTTCCCCTGTTACCATGGTAAAGTCCATAAGGATACTGCTTGCTATTACTGCGTATTATGACTACAAGATATGACAGATGGATGTCAAAACGGTTTTCCTTAATGGAAACCTCCTTGAGGAAGTGTACATGACACAACCCGAGGGTTTTGTATCCCCAAATGAAGCCACTAAAGTATGCAAGCTGAATAGGTCCATTTATGGACTGAAGCAGGCCTCTCGAAGTTGGAATCTTCGTTTTGATGAGAAAATCAAAGAGTTTGGTTTCATCAAGAATGAAAATGAGCCTTGTGTTTACAAGCAAATCAGTGGAAGTATTGTAGTCTTCCTGATATTGTATGTAGATGACATACTGTTGATTGGGAATGATATTCCTACCCTGAAAGTTTTTAACAACAACCTAGGGAACTGCTTTTCTATGAAGGACTTAGGTGAAGAGACTTACATACTCGGTATTAAGATCTATAGAGATAGATCGAAGAAGTTGCTGGGTTTGACCCAGAGTACATACATCGAGAAGGTGTTGAACCAGTTCAACATGCTTGAGTCCAAGAAAGGATTTTCACCCATGTCTCATGGTGTGAATCTCTCTAAGGACTAGTGTCTAAAATCTTGTGAAGATAAGGACCGCATGAAGTTGATTCCATATGCTTCGACAATTGGATCAATCATGTATGCAATGTTATGTACTCGACCCGATGTCTCCTTTGCTTTGAGCATGACTAGCAGGTATCAGTCAGACCCCGGTGAGTGTCACTGGATTGCAGTCAAGAATATCCTGAAGTACTTGAGAAGGACAAAGGATATGTTCTTGGTGTATGGTGGAGAGGAAGAGCTCGTTGTAAATGGTTACACGGATGCTAGCTTCCAAACTGATAGGGACGACTAAAAGTCTCAGTCAGGTTTTGTGTTTTGCCTTAATGGAGGAGCTGCGAGATGGAAGAGTTCCAAGCAAGAGATAGTTGCTGATTCAACAACAGAGGCCGAGTATATCGCTGCAGCTAACGCAGCGAAGGAGGCTGTATGGATAAGGAAATTCATCGACGAGCTTGATGTAGTTCCTAGCATTGTTGGTCCCGTAGTTCTCTACTGTGATAATAATGGTGCAATTGCACAATCTAAGGAACCTAGATCCCATCAGCGCTCCAAGCACATACTTCGGCGGTTCCATCTTATTCGTGAGATTGTCGAACGAGGAGATCTGAACATTTACAGAGTGCCGACTGAGGAGAATATTGCGGATCCACTGACAAAGCCTCTCGCGCAGAGAAAGCATGATGGTCATACTAGATCAATGGGTATACGATACCTAAATGATCAACTCTAGTCAGATCCTTGTGGGTTGCATGTGAACATATATTCTGTTGGTTGTTTATTGTTTATTCATATGATGAATTGTGTACCAATGTTTTTCTTTTACAATTAATGGCAAGTTCTTTTATTATGATTTCTCTATGCGATAGTTAAATGTTAACATAATAAATACCCTTAGAATGTTTGCTTCCATAGGACATCAAGTACAAGACATGAATGTGAGAGCCTATGATTTATTTGAAGCTTCATTCTTAAAAGGTCCCTGGTCGTTGTATCATCATAGAAACTAAGGGTGATGATGATACATTAAGACTAGCACGTGTGTTGACTGATGACCAGTTCTCATAGGTCATGATATTGTGATATCAAGTCATCACGTGGGTACTTGTTAATGAACAAGTTGTACTGGACAGACCCAACCTGAGACTACTTTGTGGATTGTTATCTAATCGTGTCATGAGTAGGTCTCAATTGACAATGGTGTTGTGGTCCTATGACCTGAAGTCACAACATTCATCAAGTGAGGAAGAGCGTGCTTTGATGCCATCTAAAGTCTTCCTTGAGAAAGGTTGATGATAAGGGTAGTTGTTAGGCACGTTACGAATCATTTGGGTGTTTGTGTGTGAGCAGATATAGGATTTGTCCTTCTATATGATAGGAGTTGCATCCATGGGCCCCTTGATGAAACTGGACTGAGAAATGCATGGCCATTCTTGGTTGAGTCAATATGTGATATTGGACTCACCATTCTCTGGAAGTCCGTTCTAGATCAAGAAACTTGGATTGAGCTATTATGAGGGTGACACAGTCCATGCTTCTAGTTCTTTCCGGATGTAAGGGACAAAGGGACAAAGAAAACGCTGGGACATTGTTCATAAAGGTTTATGAGTTATGAACTCTTATTGCTTGGAGAACAATGATGCATTGCTAGTTGCCGCTCATTGTTTGTGAGGTTTTTGGTTTGATACTTTCAAGATCAAGTGGGAGACTGTTGGAGTTACCATGGTGATCTAGAATTGGTCAAACATGTAATCTCACTGCCAACGCGATATGAGCCTGCAGGGTCGCACATAAGAGCATGTGGAGAAATTGGAAGATTGATTGTGTTGGTAAAGGTTACCAATCACCATACAGAATGGGGTTAGGCAAATGTTGCCAGGGAGATTCGTCAAGAATGGTTCGATGAGTGTCATCGAGTATGACTCGGCGACTAAGGCCAATTCGTCGAGAGTCGACGAGAGTCGTCGAGTATGACTCGGTGACTAAGGCAAAATCGTCGAGAGTCGTCGAGTATGACTCGCCGACTAAGGAAAAATCGTCGATAGTCGTCGAGTATGACTCGCCGACTAAGGCAAAATCATCGAGAGTCATCGAGTATGACTCGCCGACTAAGGCATAATCGTCGAGAATCGAACTGTTCGATTCTCGCCGATTCTGCGACTGATTCTCGCCGATTCTGCGATTGATTCTCGCCAATTCTGCGATTGATTCTCGCCGATTCCGCGTCTGATTCTCGCCGATTCTGCGATTGATTCTCGTCGAAATTATAGGTGATTCTCGCCGAATGGTCCTGAAGCCCTATCCTGTGTGGTCTGCGGATAGCGATACCTTTGGACTGTTTATGCCTTTGGTATAAATAGGGGACTTAGGGTTTTGGGAATAATATATAGATCAGGATTTCTCCTGTACCCGAATCGAATCTGACGGAAACGTTCCGCCGCTCGTTCGCTCCGCCGATTCCCAAATCCCGATGGACGGAAGTGTTCCGCCGCCTCTTCGCTCCGCCGACCTCCTCCTCTTCGGCGAATGTCGCGGTGTTGCTCCTCCTGGAACGGACCTAGCAGTCCATTGAAGTTCAAGGTGCGGTTGATCTCCTTCCTGACCCTTCGTGCGATGAATCTCGGTGTTCTCCCGCTCGTGTGGATTTCTGCAGAGACGTGGACATTATTCCACGTAGAACTCGCCACTGACAAGGACTCAAAGCTTGGAGCATCTCCGTTGAGTTGTGACTCAACGCCGCTAAGGTAATTTTTGCCTAGTTGTTTGTTAACTTCTTGATTCAACTTTCATGGTCCGATCCCATCTCTTTTGGGTTGTTCTTGATGTTTTATTCCTTCCGCTACATGCACAAGCCTTATGCCATCCTCATAGAGAAACCCAACAAAATCTGGTTGTGGACTCTTTGTACTTTTCGTGAAAGCTTCGACGAACGAAGAAGGACATCAGAATCTCCATAAAGCATTGTTTGTATTTTTATTTACATTCAATTTTATTGTAAAGGTATTTTCATTCCTATTTATAAGGGTTGGGTGCAACCCGTTGTGGTGGAGTTGTGACTCCGTTGTTGGAAGGGTTCCTTCCGTGGTTAGGGGAGCGTTGCTCCTAGTGTGAGGATTGGATTTCAATCCGTTATGAGAAGTGACCGAGTCATCCTTTGGTGGGAGATAGGCCGAAGGGGGAAAGTGGACATACCCAAATCGGGGAACCACTATAATTCTTTGTGTGTTATCTGTGTTTTGTTTGCTTACTTGTGCAGGTTAGTTTAATTCCGCAAAAGACTGCACGGCACCTATTCCCCCCTATAGGTGGATTAGGTTGACACTAGATACTTTCAGTACCTCACTTGTGTGAGAAATTGGGTGAGTTAAACCTTACACAAAAGGTCATATCACATCCCCCTCCACAAGGTGATGAAGATAGTGAAGAAGAAATTTTGTAAGTGGTTGAACCTCCTCTAACAGCAGACATTATTCCACAAGAGGAATTAATTCCAAATGCTGTTGCTGAACCAACTCCGCCCACTGACCTTGTCACACTAAGGGATCAAACTAGATCTCAAGTGATTGGGGACATGTCAGTAGGTGTACAGACAAGACATCAACTCAACCAAGATGTGATGCATGCCTGTTTACTCTCTCAAGTTGAGCCTCAATCCATAAATGATGCAGAGCAAGATCCCCACTGGATTATTGCAATGCAAGAGGAGCTCAATAAATTTGAGAGATGTAGAGTTTGGGACTTGGTTCCAAGGCCCAAAGGTATTCAGAAATAAACTTGATGCCTAAGGTGTAATTGTAAGAAACAAGGCTAGGCTTGTTTCTCATGGCTATAGGCAAGAGGAAGGCATTGACTATGATCAAACATTTGCTCCTGTTGCAAGGCTAGAAGCAATCAGGATTTTTCTTGTTTATGCTGCTTTTAAGAAGTTTAAAGTCTACCAGATGGATGTCAAGTGTGCTTTCTTGAATGGAGAACTAAAGTAAGAGGTTTAAGTTGAACAACCCCCAGGTTTTATCTCTTCTACTCATCCCTCATATGTTTTTAAATTGCATAAAGCTCTTTATGGTCTAAAGAAAGATTCAAGAGCTTGGTATGAATCCTTAGCTAGCTTTCTTTTAGAACACAAGTTCTCTAGAGGCATGGTAGATAGTACCCTTTTTACTAAGATACATCATGATAAAATTTTAGAAGTACAAATATATGTAGATGACATCATATTTGGCTCTACTGATCCCAAACTATGCAAGAGATTCTCTGATCTAATGCATGCAAAGTTTGAGATGAGTAGCATGGGAGAGTTATCATACTTCGTTGGCCTACAAGTGAAGCAATACCCTGATGGCATATTCGTATCCCAATCTAAATATGTAAATGAGCTTATTAAAAAATTTGGGATGGTTGATGCCTCATCAATGAAAACTCTCATGGTATCCAATGCTGTGATTGACTCTGATGAACATGGAAAACCAGTTAATCATACCAAGTATAGGGTTATTGTTGGATCCCTACTTTATCTCAAAGTAAGTAGACCAGACATCATGTTTGCTACATGTCTTTGTGCTAGGTTCAAGGTGAGCCCTAAGGAATCTAATCTTATTTTCATTAAAAGGATTTTAAGATATATAAAGGGTTGTCCTAATCTAGGACTCTGGTATCCAACAGAGTCAGTATTTGAGCTTATTGGATTTTCTGATGCTGACTATGCTGGATGTAGAGTGGACAGGAAAAGCACATCAAGAACATGTCAGTTCCTTGGTGATAGACTTGTGTCCTAGTTTTGCAAGAAGTAAACATCTGTGTCCACATCAACTGCTGAGGCTGAATACATGGCAGCTTGTAGCTGCTGTTCACAGATCTTGTGGATACAAAACCAACTCTTGGATTATGGGTTAAATCTAAATAATTCAACCATATTTTGTGATAGTATTAGTGCAATTTCTATTGCACATAATCCAGTGCATCATACTAGGACAAATCATGTAGATATAAGACATCATTTCATAAGAGACTGTGTGGATAAATAGAAAATTAATCTTGAATTTATCTCCACTGATTTGCAAAGGACAGATATTTTCACCAAGCCCTTGGATGAATCTAAACATTTGTTCTTTCTAAATTAATTATGAATGATAGATGGAAAGGCTTAATTTTAAATCTGTCCTTAGTGTAAACGATCTGAAAATAATTCGTCGACCTGAGATCGATGATTTGCAAACTTTTCATTGGTAGTTCGTCGATCGGAGATCGACGAAATCTCTGTGTGAAGTCAGTTTTGTCGGTCTGAGATCGACGATCCTATTTCAAGAAATATTTATGAGGACGACGAAATATCTCCATATCTTCAGTCTGAGATCGACGAATTTATCTCTTCATGAAATTTTTCGTCGACCTGAGATCGAAGAATTTTCTTTTTTGCAGGACGGAACTTGACATTTCATATTCTGAAAAACCTTATAACTAAGTTTTCTTCGAGCTCCATCCCGTGCTTTCAGTTCCCTTGCACTTGATCTCTTTTTTTTCTCTGTTGTAGGTGATCATGACGATTCCAGCAAGCGCTCTCACAGCAATGAAATTCGACATGAGTTTTGACATCGACTTCGAGTCTTTCTAATACTCAGATCAAATCTTCCTTGATATTCTGAAGTTGTTTGAAGATTTACAGTTAAAGAATCTGATGACTACTAGGATGAAGATTGCGGCGACTGAGATCTGAGAATGGGTTTTCACTCTATCGACTCTAGATGTTGATACGCTGATTGGAACAATATCGGGTAATGCCGTTTCACTTACCCCTGATGTTTTAACTAAAATTTTTGGTTTATTGAATGGAGAAGAGGACTTAGAAATCGATTCTGCTGAGTTTGATGAAATGTTGAATCAAATGGGCTATTCTGGTGACAAACCTAACAAATTGTTGAAGAAACATCTATCTGCAGATTATAAGTTTCTGGAAGATGTTGTAGGAAAAGTTCTGTTGGGCAAGCACACCACCCACGATTAGATAACTAGACAACAGTTCCTTGTGATGTGTGCAGTGGCAAACAAGAAGGCCGTGAACTGGGACAAAATTATGTTTGAATTATTTAAGAAGAAAAACACAAAGAAGGAAGTGTGTTTTGGACGGATTTTGGGAATTTTTCTTCAGGCCAAGGTTGTTGAAGAACTGGTCTCCCCGACCATATTCATAAATGCCTCCAAGAGGCTTACCTGTGCCTTGTTTAGCAGGTGGGAGAGGAATATTCCTAAGCCATCCAGGGCTTCCTCTTCCAGACCTTCTGAGGGTACAAGGGCTGATCCAGCCACTCCCCACCCTGCTAAGGATATTTCCATTCCCCCTTCACCTCCTCTTATTCAAACTACCTCATCAACTCTCTAGCTTTCTTCCTCATCCCATAAACATCAACCTACACCTCCTATTTCTCCAATTCATATTTCCTCACCACCTCCTTCTTAATACCATCAACCTTCACCACATCAATCTCATCAACATCAACCTTCACCTGTTCAATCTCCAGTACATGCTACAACACCAGAGCATGTTAATCTTCCTTTATCCCTTCCTCCATCACATCTTACTGACATCCCCCTTATAAATCTGTCATCTTTACCATCATTCAATCTACTATCATCACCCTTTCATTCCCCATCTTCACCAGATGAGCAAATGCCAGACTCCAAATCCTTCCATCCATCATCATCCAACCTCAACGCATCCGTCTCTATTCAAACTCTAACTGAATTCATGAACATAGTTTCACCCTCCATTTCATCCATTATACAATCCATCACACCTCTCCTACAACAACTTATAGCAGAGGCTATTTCACCTCTTGCTTCTTCTATTTCATCTCTTGATGCTCAAATTTCTGCCTTCCCTGTCCCTCCTTCAGTCAGGGGCCTGGCTTAGTGCTTACTGAACCCAGGTAGGGGGAGATACCCAATGAATATGTAGCTCCAACAGTAGCAGCAGTAACATCAGAGATAGAGTTTGTGATACTGAGATACTAGATGCAGATCTCACAGAATTTTTGGACACTGATTCTGAGGCAGTTGATTTAGTTACTTCTTTGGATATTCTTTCTGAAGACTGTTCCATTTCTACAGCAAATGAATTGAAGTCAGTTCTAGATTCTTTTGATCTCTTATATAAAAACATTCTTTTATTTGTTTCTCCCAAGTATTGCACAGATATTATTTGCTATACAGCTCCAGTTAATACAGAAACTCTTCAGGACATTCAGACAAGCTTTGTTACTAACATAGTTGTGGAACCTGTTGGCCCAACTTTTGTTATGGATGATAGTCCTATAACAAATCTAAATGATTTACTTGCACAGGATATTGCACTAGAGATTGACCAAATGCAAAAAGATCCTGAGATAAATGATTTTCTTTTGACTGATAAAGACACAGATGCTTTAAGAGATTGTTGTCCCTCCTCAAGCTATTCTTCCTCCACCTCCTTCTCAAACAGACAAGAAAATTTCACAAGAAAAAATATAAGTAATAGATGCTTTATATGACAATCCTCTAGGTTCCTCTAAAGATGATCTAGTTGATGATTCCAATGATTCTGAATCTAACAATGCCAAGAGATCCAAATCAAAGAAGACGAAAGCTCAAGCAAAGGCTGCTCCCAAGCCCAATCCTGATAATGATGTTCCATATTACATTCTGCACAATATTCCTCTCACTCTAAAAACTCCTCAGTGAATGAAGCTGTCAAGAAATCAAGCTAAAGCACAGAAGAAGAAGAAGTCTGGATCCTCTCCGGTTAAGAAATTCAAGAAAGATCCACCTCCTCCTCCTCCAGCTGTTGGTGCAACTGGAAATCTTAGCCAGAGACCCTCATCAGTTACTAAAACCTATCTGAAGCAAGGCAGACCCCATCAATCTTCTTGAAGTAGATATCCCAACAACAACATCATCACTCTTCTAGAAGCCACGCTCCTCCTCCTGCCAAGCATCCAAGCCCTCCCAGAATCTCTTCATCTCCTAAAAGAGACATTAGTCCTGAAGGCTCTCCTATTATAGACTATGAGCCTGAAATGAATCCTAATACAAAGATGGCTAGGTTTAATGAGCTGGTTGCTCTATCTCAGATCAACAAAGAAAGAGAGGAAGGTAAAGATACTTCCCAATTCTCTACTATATTTTCCTACAGGAAGAAAGAGCTTGAGAAATATCAGGTGGGGAAGCTTTTCAATGCAGATGAATACATGCACCTCCATCCTGAAGCTGTTGTTCCAAGGGCAGTTACTCAAAAGACTCTTGGAGATGCATACATGAAGATGACTGTCAAAGAAGCAACTAATCCAAACAGAACAAACACTTTTGCAAAATCTTCTGCCCCTTCCAAAGACTCTTAATATTTTTTTTATCTACTGTCTGTTTTCTTTTTTGAACAATATCTGTACCATAGCTTTAATCTTTTGCTGATAGATTTTTCATTCTATAAGCTCTATATTTTCTGCTATGCTTTTGTTTCTATTTGTTTTGAAGTAACCTAACCCAAATAGGGGGAGATTGTTGGAACCCCTGCTTTGATTTGGGCTAGTTCACTTCTTAGGTTGTGTTGACCCATGATGTATAGTTAGGGTTACTATTTTCTTTCTAGGTTTTAGGCCAGTCCCCCAAGTGTCAAACTTCATGGACCTGCCTGATGTGGACTTTAGATTCAAGAATTAGAAGATTTTTAGTTGTCTGGAAATTAGTTCGACATTCGTCGAACTCAGCTCGACAAACTTAGATCTCAGGTCGACGATATTCATCAGAAGGATATATTCTGTGGTCGACGATTTCTCCCAGATAGGTCGACATTCTTAGAGCGCAAAATCAATTGTTTATATTCAGTGTTTGCTTCACATAGCTCAGGTTGACGAACAGGATTTCTCAGGTCGACGTTCTCTGAGTGCAGGTCGACAAAATCTGTTCTCTGGTCGACGAATTCTGTAAGCTGTATGCTCTTTGTTCTTTCCTTATTTGTTCCCTCTTTATTATTATTTTAAGTCATAAATTCCCTGAGTAATCAATGCTTATATTCCCTATAAATATAGTCCTTCCTGGCAGCATTGATTATGGTATTCATTGGAGGATTTATTTGACATATTTCTTGGGACAGTTAGTGAAACGAATAATGACAGATATGCTAGCCGTTTTCCTTCCTAGTTTTCCAGCAAGGCATTAATTGTAGTTATTCAAATTTCTAAGGAAGATTGGTTGTCAAATAGAATATAGAGAGAATATTTTTCAAAAAGAGATAGAGACTGAGAACAGGAATACAATTATTTCAGAGCAGAAAAATTGTAGAGAGATATTCTTAGTAAGAGCAAAAACTTCACAGCAGCTCTCAATTCTCATCTCTCACTTTGCTCTCAAGAAGATAGAAGAAGAACAACACAAACTGATCAAGAGTCTTCTTCATCTTCTCCTTCTAGGAATTTGCTGAGACAATATAGATCCATCTGTCTAAAGTTCCTGGATCTGCTTTACACAAGCCGAAGACCTATACACTCCTGAACAAAGCTTATCAATCCTGAACAACTCTACATCTTAGGGAGATCTTTGATAAGATCTGGAATCCACACAAAGTCCTCTCAAAGTGCTTTTGAGAAAAGAGAAGACTAACATCACTTTCTTTCTTACCCCACTGTACATGGTTTTAACTCCCTTCAAAAGTTAGTGTGGTTCATAAGTCACCTTCCAAAAGACTTGAGTTTGATTTTTGGGCACCTGATCAAAAGCTCAAAGGGTTACAATATCTCCCTTCAAATAAATATTGTGGTGGCAGTCACCTGGTCAAAACCTATAATGGATTCCTACCAGGGTGGTAGAAGAGTGGATGTACCAAGTTGGGGAACCACTATAATATTCTTGTGTTGTCTGTGTGTTTGGTTTTTTCTGTTTGTCTTGTGTTGTGGTAGCTTAGTGTAGCTTTTCTTTGTTCCTGTTAACATCTCCTAGCTATTCCTATATCACCCATTTTATCACTTAACTTTATATTTGTAAAAAGTTGCAAAGGAATTTTATTTAAACTCTATTCACCCCCCTCTAGAGTTAATCAGAGCTTACTCTCCCTTTTCTTTCAATGTAAGAGGAAGGTATTTATTTTGATCAAACTTTTGTCACTGTAGCAAGATTGGAAGCCATCAGATTGGTCCTTTCATATGTTGCACACAAGGGATTCAAGGTCTACCAGATGGATGTGAAGTCAGCCTTCCTAAATGGTGACTTAAAGGAAGAAGTCTATGTTAAGCAGCCTACAGATTTTGTTGTTCCTAACTCACCTGATTCTGTTTATAGACTTAAGAAAACTCTATATGGACAAAAGCAGCCCCTAGAGCATGGTTTGAGACTTTGGCCAGCTTCCTCATTGAGAACAAATTCTCAAGAGGGAAGATAGATAAGACCCTATTCCTAAGGGAATCTAAGGGTAAAATCATCCTAGTCTAGATATATATAGATGACATTATCTTTGGATCTACTGATGACAAACTTTGTAGAAAGTTTGCCAAACTTATGCAAGGGAAGTTTGAGATGAGCAGTATTAGTGAACTCAAGTTCTTGGGTCTCCAAGTTAGTCAGACTGATGATGGCTTGTCCATATCCCAGTCTAAGTTAATCAGGGAGTTAATCAAGAAGTATGGTATGGAGAATTACTCCACAATGAAAACTCTCATGGGGTCAAGTATGACTATAGACAAAGATGAGGCAAGGAAACCTGTTGATGAAACTTTGTATAGAAGGATAATTGGCTCCCTTCTATGTCTAACAACAAGTGGGCCAGACATCATGTATGTTATATGTGTTTGTGCTAGGTATCAGGCTTGTCCTAAAGAATCTCACTACTCTGCTGCAAAGTGTATTTTGAGATATCTTAAGGGCACACCAGATCTTGGCCTAAGGTACCCAAGGAATGGGGAGTTTGAACTAATAAACTATTCAGATGCAGATTTTGCAGGCTGTAAAGAGTACATGAAGAGCAATTCTTACACCTGTCAGTTCTTGGGAGGAAGACTAGTATCTTGGAGCAGTAAGAAGCAAGCCAGTTTTGTAATCTCAACATCAGAGTCAGAGTACATCTCAGCGGGTAGCTGCTGTGCTCAATTGCTATGAATCCAGCATCAGCTCCAGGATTATAACCTCCAGATAAGTATAAGTACCTTATATTATGATTCTACTAGTGCAATCTCAATCTATAGGAATCTTGTCTCTCATAGCAGGACTAAGCACATTGAGATTAGATATCATTTTATTAGGGAGTATGTGGAATGTGTAGATATCAACATTGAGTTTGTCCCTACAAACAAGCAAGTGGCTGACATACTCACTAAGGCACTAGATGAAGTAAAGTTCAATACCTTCATGTTTGAATTGGGTATGTTGAACATGGTATAGCTTCAGCTGCTCCTTATATTATTACAGGTTATATTCCTCCATGGAGGTGGAAAAGTACTTTAGTGAGTTGAAGATTTTTCAAGTTGTATATCTTGAATAGTATCATGCTGGTAGAAGTACTATCCAGATGGTGTAGACTAAAGTGTCTAATAGGACGCATGATAAATTATGCTTCAGATGATAGGGAACAAGTCCAACACTGCTCCAACACTCTCATGTGGTTTAACTGTTGCTTATTTGTACACAAAAAGGGGGAGCAAATAATCATTATCTCCCCGAATATTTACAAAAGTCAAAAAGGGGGAGGAGAAAGGATATGAATCTTGTATCAGATCATATGAGGAGGAGAAGGATATAAGTGGTATCAAAACTATGAGAAGGATATGATCAAATTGATCAAGACAAGGTAGCAACAATTCAGGGAGAGCAGGTGTGATGATGATCACCCTACATGCAAGGAAGTGTGGTAACTAAAACTTCTTCTCCTGTTTTAAGTTAATATTCTACTGCTGCATATGTTAATGTATGTCATTGACTCAATTGGTTGAGGGTTTTGACTTCTTCAAATAGAGGGGAGATTATTGGGTCCATTGCCCACAATGTCCAGATTTGAATAAATCAATCATGTCAATGATATATAAAAAGTTGTATTTGATGTGTGCTTAAGTTCATGCATGCAGGTTAGTCCTTGAAACATTGATAGGACATGTATTCCAAGTGATGTGATAGGTTGTCACAAAGTAAAGATGTAGAGGGATAGAAATCTGTCCAAGTCCACACGCATTGAGTGAAGTCTACTCACTCAACGCTAGATGCAAGGGAAGATGCTGGATAGGCTGGAAATCGCCTAAGTACACAGGCATTGAGTGAAGTACATTCACTAAACGTTAGGTGAGTAAAAGCATTGAGTATAGTCTCAGCTTAACAATTGGCAAGCTGAAAATGAGGCTAAGTCCACAGGCGTTGAGTGAAGTCAACTCACTCAACTTCATACAACAAAAAGCTATAAGACATGCTAAGGCAATGAATGTCTAAGAAGAAACAAGCAGACATGTGGATAAATCTATAGGAATTGAGTGACGTCTACTCACTCAATGCCATACATCATAAATCGTTGAGTATAGCTCAGACAGTCAACGCCACAAAAAAATTATGGAAATATTTGACTGAGTCCACAAGCATTGTGTGAAGCTTACTCACTCAATACCAAGTGATAAAAAGCGTTGACTAAACCTTAGTCAGTCAGAGAATATGATTTCATTGAAATTTGGCTAAGTTCAAATGCGTTGAGTGAAGCATACTTACTCAACGCCAAGTGACTAAAATAAAATTGAAGTGTTATGGCTTTGAGTGAAGCTTACTCACTCAACGCCAAGTGACAAAACTTCAGTAAAGCAGTTTGGCGTTTAGTGAATCTCAATCACTTAATGCCTAGAGATAGATAAATTTTTCTAAGAGTTTTGGCGTTGAGTGAAGGTTACTCACTCAACGTCTAATGATAGAAAACTTTTCTAAGTGTTTTGGCGTTGAGTGAAGGTTGGTCACTTAACGCCTAATGACAGAGAAATTTTTCCAAGTGTTTTGGCATTGAGTGAAGGTTGCTCACTCAACGCCTAGTGACAGAAAATCTGTCTAAGTGTTTTGGCATTGAGTGAAGCTTACTCACTCAACGCCTATACTACTGATGCTTGATTTTGGCCAAGTACACAAATGGTGATGTCAGCAAAGTCAACAAGTCAACTAAGTTCAAATTAAGTGCTGGAAAGCTACAAAACACGATAAACACTGCCGGAGGTCTACTGTACGACTTCTTCTGTTAAAGCAAGATGCAACTGTCTACTGCAGGTGGTCCCCACAGTTTCCTGGAGCCGTTAATCGGCGGAAGATAAAAGGGATAGCTTCCAGATGTTGAACACAACTTTTAGGGTTTTACTCAATAAGAAAAAGAGCGGCTGGACTTCATCTTCCTTGTCAGTGCTGCCGAAAAAAGCTTGAAGTCTTCCAGCAGAACAAAAATTTCAGTTAACTGTAGCTTTCTCCTTTACTACAGAAAGTTCAGAAATAATTCTGATAAAGAAAGATAGGGAGCCTTCAATATTCAGCAGGTCCAGTTATATGTTTGAAGAACTCAAGACCTAGTTATACTTCAGTCTTCTACAGCAAGTTCAGAACCTATATTCTGAGTTACTTCCAGCAGAGGTAGTCTTTTATTGAAGAATATCTTCCTACTGTTGTGAAGAAAGTTAGAGCTAAGAAAACTCATCTCTAGTAGTTGACACAGAGAAATTTCTCTGTATCAAAGGAATTAAAATCACTATATTTTTGTAGGATCCTTTTGGATCTGAGTTGTAGGGCCTTTGTGCCTGAGGTAGGGAAAATTTGCCTGAAGTAGGATTCTGTTAAGAATCTGAGAGTAGGGCTTTGGCCTGAATAGTAGGATTCAAGTTTGAATCTGAGCTGTAGGATCAAGTTTGGATCTGAGGTAGGTGATCAGTTATTCACTTAGCTGTAGAGCCTTTGTGCCTGAGGTAGGAGAGTCATTCTCTCTAAGTTGTAGGGCACTTGTGCCTAAGCTGTAGGATACTTTGGATCAGAGGTAGGGCCTTTGTGCCTGAGCTGTAGGAGAGTCATTCTCTCTGAGGTAGGATACTTTGTGGATCTGAGGTAGATCTATCCTCCCAGCTTGAGTGGTAGGGCCTTTGGCCAGAAGTAGGTGATCTTTGGATTACTGAGTTGTAGGGCCTTGTGCCTAAGCAGTAAGTATTGGAGGAGACTGAGAGATCCTGATGGATCTGAGGTGTAAACTCTTTGAGCTAAGTTTTGGAGAAGTGCCTTGTCTAACTGAAAGTTAGAAAGGTGGGAGGAGAGTGGATGTACCCATAATCTGGGGAACCACTATAATTTTTGTGTGTGCTTTTCTGTGTTATTTCCTTTTTGCAGGTTCTTGAAAGCTAATAACTACCAACACACTAAGTAATTAAAGAATAAACTTAAAGAAAGTCATAAGATACCAACAAACCCATTCACCCCCCCCCCTCTCGGTTGCAAGCTACCTTGAAAATAATGACTTTCACCAAGAAATCCATGCTGATCCACATGTGTAGTCGTAACCAGATATTTACTTTTGGTCGTCTGAATCTCCCCCATAATCAGCATTTGTATAGCCGTGTAGGTTGAAGCCCGTGTCTCTCCCATAAAGGAGACCCATGTTAGAAGTGGAATTCACATACTTCAGAATGCTCCTTGCCACCATCAGATAAGGCTTCCTAGGTTCTGCCATATATCGACTACCTCAGCCTAGAATATATGCAATGTCTGGCCTCGTAATCGTCCAATAGATAAGGCTCCCCACCATAGCACAAAACATTAGAGGATCAGGAAGTATCCTTCATTAATTTCTTCGAAGCTTGATACCAACTTCAAGAGGAGTAGAGTAACTCTTACCTTCCCGCATGCCGAATCACAGAACAATATGATCTTCATAGCCCTTTTGGGAAACAAGTATGCCTTTCTCTTTCCTCTTCACCTTGAGTCCAAGGAAGTGGTGGAGCTCACCCAAGTCCTTTATCTCGAACCGAATGGCTAGTTCTGCCCTGAGCCTAGACACCTCCTCTTCGGAATTACCCGTGACGATCATATCGTCCACGTACTACAGCACCAAGACATGAAGCAACCACATTTCTTGATGAATAGGCGCGAGTCTGAACCTGAGGCAGAATTGGAGGTACTCTATGATCTTCCCAAACCATGCCCTCAGAGCATGCTTTAAACCATAAAGGGCCTTTTGGAGTTTGCAGACGTGTCCTGGATGATCTTTAGACATGTATCCAAGCGGCTGAACCATGAAGGTGTCTTTATCGATCTCCCCGTAAAGAAAGATATTCTTTACATCTAACTTCCATATCTTCCAGCCCCGGCAAGCCTTTAAAGCCATCATTACCCGAACTGAAGTCATTTTCTCCATAGGACTGATTGTCTCTTCATAGTCTTCTCCATATTACTGAGAAAAACCTCGAGCTATAAGGCGAGAATTGTATTGCTCGATGCTCCCATCTGGCTTCTTCTTCAGCTTGTAGACCCACTTGCATGTCACAGCAGTAATGCAATCGACCTTGGGCATAAGGTCCCAAGTCGCATACTTCCTGAGGGTATCCATCTCCTCATCCATGGCATCTCCCACTCCTTGACCCCAGTAGTTTCTTCAAATCTAGAGGGCTCTCGCTCATACAGAGGGCCTGTGAAGAAACAAGAGACCAAACACACCACGTTTCCTTCGCTATATCGAGCTGGTGGTTTGATGGTCCTCTTTGATCTTTGAAGTGTCTGACCCTTGCTAACCACATCAACTGCTTCTTCTGAATCAGCTCCATTCCCAGGCAAACTTAGAGCAACACTCCCCCTACTTCCTGAACCAGAAGACTTTGCCCCGGAGCTAGAAACACCTGGAGCTCCTGGTGATACAGGTAGCTCCACTAGAAGATCCTTAGCAGTATTCCCCTTCTCCCAATCTGCCCTGCTTTCCTGCAGCTCCATAAAGGAGCCACTTCCATATGACGTCAGCTTGTCGAAGACCACGTCTCTTGAAACCTCGAACTTATTCATCACAGTATCCAAACATTTCCTTACTTTCCTCCACTCATCATAGCCTATAAAGACAAGCTTCCTTGCCTTTGCATCTAGCTTAGTCCTGAGAGCATTTGGGATGTAACAAGTCAATCTGAACACCTGAAGGTGTTCCATGCTGGGATTCTCCTTAAACATCATCTCAAAGAGAGACTTCATGTTGATCAGACTCAGAGGCATCCGACTGATGACATAAGATGCACAGGCTATTCCTTCCGCCCAGAAGGATCTTGGAATGCCATTAGCATGAAACCAACACTTGCAGGTTTCCGTTAAATGACAGATCTTCCATTCTGCTACTCCATTTTGTTGTGGAGTATGAGCACAAGGGAGCTCCCTTTGAATGTCGTGCTTCCTACAAAAGTTTGAGAACTCAGTTGAAACAAACTCAGCTCCGTTGTCTGTTCTCAACTTCTTGATCCGTAGGCCAAGCCATCCCTCCACCAGCTCTTAGAACTCCACAAACAACCGGAATGTATCTGACTTATCCTTCATAAAATACACCCAAGTTTACCTTCAGTAGTCATCAAACAGGACCATCATGTACCTGCTGCCTCCAAGGCTGGCTGTGACAGTCGGCCCCATCAGATTATCATGGATACACTCCAATGGTGCTTTATATCTGGTCAACGACTTGTCAAATGGAAGGCGATGAGCCCTTCCATATTGAAATCCCTCACAAGCATGACTGTCACCGAAGGATGATAACTTAGGCAAGCCTATCACAAGGCTCTTCACTGCTATGGATTTCAACTTGTCCATCCCAACATGTGCCAACCCTTCATGCCATATAGCGACACTATTGTTGGCTCTCATCTGATCAACATAGGAGCTTGTTGATAACAAAAACAAGTCCCTCACCCTTTTACCTATATGAGCAATGCCAGCCTTAACCTCTGACACGTTCTGGAGAAACGTCACTTCTGTAGGACCAAATAGAACCTGATAACCCGCATCCACCGCATTAGTCACAGAGAAGAGGTTCTTATTCATGCCCGATACGTGATAGACACTCCTCAACGTGAGTGGACTATTATCACTACCCAAAGAAACTACACCCTCCTTCTTTACTACATGAACAGTATCGTCAGCGGTTATAATAGTTTCGTTACCTGAGAATGTCCGCACAGAGGAGAACTTTGACTCATCCCTAGTGAGGTGGTGACCACACCCTGAGTCAACCATCTAGTCATCTTGGTAGTCGACGGTGGACAAGGCACACATATGTGCCCGTCATGAAAACACTTCCCCATCCAGCTTCCTCAACACTGGAATCAGCCTCCTCCTTGTCTGCAACATGCCAAGGGTGGAGCTTGACCTTGCAGTCTCTCTTGAAGTGTCCGGGCTGGTTGTATCTGTAGAACTTAAGCCACTCCTTCTTCTTCCAATCTCTCTTAGGAGCAGTGCTCCCGTCTTGCTGATATGAAGTAGAAGGCTTCTCTATAGCATCAGACTTCTTATTCTTCTCCTCCTATTTCTTCTTTTTCTTCCATGAGAAGAGCGCCTCACTACCTCCTTCAGAGATAGTGAACCCAACCATCTGTCTGCCCAAACTCTCCTGCGAAGCCAGCAGGTTCTTAAGTTCTAGCAAAGATGTCTGAGTAGCCTAGCCTTGAACTGAAGTGACGAAGGTCGCATACTCCTTCCGCAATCCGCAGATTATGTGCCTCTTCAGCTTCACCTCAAAAATAGGCTCATCAAGGTCCACTGCTGAAATCTCAGCGCAAAGGTTCTTCATTTTCAGGAAGAACGTTGAAATGGGTGGACCATCTTGAGTGTCGCTTGCCAACTCATTCTTCATAAACTGTAGCCGAGCTACATTCTTTCTGTAGACCCACATGTGACTTTGTGCTGCCATTAGGGAATTCGTCATCAAGGATTAACAGCCTATCGATTTTGACAAATGTTAAGACTGAACTATCTTTTTTATTTAGGTTCTTACCTGAATTCCTCAAGCTCGTGTAAACTTGAAATCAAATTCTTGTTCACTTTTGAAGTTTACAAATTAGTTTAATTAACATTAGAATGTATTGGTAATTTGGACCAGATCAAAGCTAAATGAAATTAGAAATTATTCCTTAAGGATCCGTTCGTTTCAACGACATTGATATTAAAGTATTGGCTTTAAGAAAATGAAAGTCATTTCCGATGTTCGTATAAACAATTGTAGAGTGGAATTGACTTTCTGGTGGAAAGTCGTAGATATTCACATAAAATTAAAAACTCATTGGTTCAATGTCTATCTCCAGGTGCCGATATTAAGATTGCCAATATCGGCTTTTCAAAAGAAAAGTAATTTTTTCGTCCGAACGCGACTTTTTTGCACGGACGTGATTTTCTGGTCAAGACGCTATTTTTTCGTCAGGACGCTATTTTTTGCCCGGACGCTCTTTTTTTGCCGGGAAGCGTTTTTTTTTGTCCGGACGTAATTTTTTCGCCCTGGCGCGATTTTATCGATCAGACGCGATTTTTTCAACCAGACGCGATTTTTTCACTCGTGGACGTTTTCTTCGCCCGAACACGATTTTTTCGCCCGGACGCGATTTTTTCGCCCGGACGAGATTTTTTCGTCCGGGCGCGATTTATTTGCACGGAAGCGATGTTTTCACCCGTGCGCGTTCTTTTCACCCATGCGCGTTTTTTCGCCCGGGCGCGATTTTTCCGCACGGGCGCTATTTTTCCGCCCGGACGCAATTTTTCGCCCGGACGCGACTTTTTCGCCCGGACGCGACATTTTCTCCCAAACGCGACATTTTCGCCCGGACGCGACATTTTCGCCCGGACGCGATTTTTTCGCACGGACGCGATTTTTTCGCACGGACGCGATTTTTTCGCCTTGAAGCGAAACGAAAAAATCGCGTCCGGGCGAAAAAATCGCGTCCGGCCGAAAAAATCGCGTCGGGTACATTAAAATTGTTAGATATGAATCTTTCATTGAAAAAAGGGAAGATGAAAACCCCGTTCAAAAATCACGTCGGGGCGAAAAAATTGCGTTGGGTGAAAATATCGCGTCTATGCGAAAAAAATTGCGTTCGGGCGAAAAAGTCGCGTCTAGGAGAAAAAATCGCGTCCGGGATTAAAAGTCACGTCCGAGTGAAAAAGTAGTGGAGGAGCGAAAAATTTGAGTTCGGGCGGAAAAATCGCGTTCGTGCGAAAAAATTACGTCTCGGCGAAAAAATCGCGTTCGGACGAAAAATTTCGCATTCGGGCAGAAAAATTTATGCCCGGGCAAAAACATCGTGCATGACGAAAAAATCGTGTCCGGACGATAAAATTGATGTCGCCGAAAAATCCGCGTTTGTTATTTTTTATTGAGAGCATTAACTAATATCAATTCCTATGATTGAAAATCTTTTTGCAAACGAACAATAAAAAGTGATTAATGTCAAGTCCTATGACAGAAAATAATTATGTGGCAGAACAAAAGAATTAGATTTAAACTCAATGTCATTTCCCATGTGTATTGATATTGAATTAAAAGCCAATACTTCAATATCAATGTCTTTGAAACGAACTGACCCTAAGAAAATGAAAGTTCGTTTCAACGACACTGATATTAGAGTATTGACTTTAAGAAAATGAAAGTCATTTCCGTTGTTCGTTTCAACAATTGTAGAGTGGAATTGGCTTTCTAGCGGAAAATCATTGATATTCACCAAAAACTAAAAACTCATTGATTCAATGTCTATCTTTAGCTACGGATATTGAGATTGCCAACAACAGTTTTAAAAAAAGAGTAATTTTTCTGCATGAATGCGATATTTTTGGACCAGATACGATTTTTTAGCTCGGATGTGATTTTTTTGCACGAACATGATTTTTTGGCATGGACGCGATTTTTTCACGCGGAAGTAAATTTTTCGCCCGGACGCGATTTTTTCGCCCGGTCCCGATTTTTTCGCCCGTGCACGATTTTTTCGCCTGGTCGCGTTTTTTTCGCCCTGGCGCGATTTTTTGGCCCTGATGCGATTTTTTTGCCCGGTCGCGATTTTTTCGCCTGGATTTTTCACGCGGTCCCGATTTTTTTAGCCGATCGCGATTTTTTTGCACAGACACGATATTTTCGCCCGAACGCGATTTTTTGGCCCGGGCGCGATTTTTTCGACCCGACGCGATATTTTCGCCCGGGCGCGATTTTTTCGTCCGGCCGCGATTTTTTCGCCCGGGCGCGATTTTTTCGCCCGGACGCGATTTTTTCGCCCGACCGCGAATATTTCGGTCGGACGCTATTTTTTCGGCCGGGCGTGATTTTTTCGCCCGTACCCAATTATTTTGCCCGTACCCAATTTTTTCGCCCGTGCGTGGTTTTTTCGCCCGTGCGTTCTTTTTACGCACGTGCGCGCTTTTTTCGTCCGTGTGCGCTTTTTTCTTTCAGGTGCGCTTTTTTCTTTCAGGTGCGCTTTTTTCATCCCGGCGAACAAAGTCGCGTTCGGGATTAAAAAGTCACGTCCTGAAGAAAAAATCAAGTCCGGGCGAAAAAAGAGCGTTCGTGCGAAAAAAACGCATCCGGGCAAAGAAAACCCCCACGTGCGAAAATAACGCGTCGCGGCGAAAAAATCACTTCGGGGAGAAAAATTCGCGTCCGGATGAAAAAATCACTTCGGGGCGAAAAATTCGCGTCCGGGCGAAAAAATCGCGTCCGGCGAACAAAGTATCGCCCGGGATTAAAAGTCGGGTCCGGACGAAAAAATAACGTCCGGGCGAAAAAATTATGTCTTGGCGAAAAAATCGCGTTCGGACGAAAAATTTCATGTTCTTGCCGAAATATTTAAGTGGGCAAAAACATCACGTCATGACGAAAAATTTGAGTACATGCGATAAAATTTATGTCGGGCGAAAAATCCGCATTTTTTATTTTTAATTGAGAGCATTGACGAATGCCAATTCCTATAATTGAAAATCTTTCTACAAACGAACAATAAAAAGTGATTAATGTTAATTCTTATGACAGAAAGTCATCATGCAGCCGAACAAAAGAATTGGATTTAAACTCATTATCATTTACCTTGTGTATTGATATTGGATTGAAAGCCAATACTTCAATATCAATATCGTTGAAACGAACGTTGCATGACATCTAATTTTCTCATGCAAATTTCAGAACTTTTGTTGATTTTACTCTCTTGGTCTCTACCCTAGCTGCTCTATTCCGCACAAGAAAAGAGTGCTCTAATCCTTCACATTGATCTTGTTCTAAACAAAATTTTCATCATTATATATATCCAGGGACAACTTTTGAGTACTAAATTTTATTATGGGTGGTAATTCTACTAAAAATACTCAATTACCAAGATAATAAAAGTTTCCTACAATGCTCGTGGTTTATAAAAATCTAATAAAAGTACTAATGTTTGGCACAACCAGGATAATTTAACAGGGTTTAACGCAACCATACAAATTTATAAGGTTTTCATGTAACATTGGCAAATTAACAGGGTCGACACCTAGGTAACTTTGTGAGATTTGTGCTCGGTAAAAGCTGTCATATGTTACCGAATTGCATGACGGAGAGCCATCATGGAGGGTGTATGCGCGACGGCCACGATCACAGGACAAGGGCGAGGTAACGACACCGCAGCAGCAATGGCGGAAGTGCTGCGGTGCCACCCGGCGACACCGCCCGCGACATCGGCCGCGGGAGCACACCCACAGGGTACCCGGCGGCAACATGAATTTCTTTTTGGTTAGTTTGGGGCCTAAGGGCATTTCTGTCTTTTGGTTGTATGTGTAACTCTCTTTGTTCTTTCGTTTATACTATATATATATAAACCTCTATTCGTATTATAGGCTCAAACATATTCAAAATTGCGGAAGCAACTTAAATTTATAATAACCATACCATTACCTTGCACCTTTTGATCCATGGAAAAATAAAACAAGATGAAAGTTAGGTATAGATCTTCACTTGTAGGCACCACTTGATGACAAGGCTTGAATGAGGAAGCCGTATGTATATGGAGAGACCCTTTATGTTGCCAAATGTCTAACTTTTATAAGAGATTATGAATTTAATATAGAAACATGAAGAGTCGGAATAGGAAAGAAACTTTGTCATGAAAATAATGATGAATTTAATTCATTATAGAATCAATGAGTCATTTGATTATGAGAGAAAGAATAGTGAATTAAACTCATCATTATTGTTTACCGTTACGGAAGATGAAATACATTATATTAAACTTATACTTAATTTTGGCAACTATCAATTAAGTCCTCATAATTCATTCAAATAAATGTCTTAATGGTGTTACAAGTGGGACCCAAACCCATCCTAATTTATTTACTAAATATTGGTCAAACCCATTATAAACCAACACCGTAAATTTATTAATATTTTGATCGAATTAATTTCGGAAGATATTAATCGATTTTATATCATTTGATTTGGCCGAATCAAATAATTCAATAATGATTAATATTTTTTTTTCTTACATTCTCCCACTTGATTCGATCACTCTCATTAATAATAACAATAAGTAAGGGTTATGGCGGTCACACTTTGTACAAGTTAAAGCATTTCCTTCCATACACCACTATACTCAGAGCTATTACAAAATTTCATTAATAGTCATAAGACTATCAAGGTCCACAATATGCTTTGAACTTAAAACTCAAAAACTATAAGAAGTAAATGCGCATAAAAAAAAAAATGTCCATTACACATACCAAAATATTATGCATCATTGCGACTAAGACCCATTCTTAGTACGTGATCATTAAACGACTTTGGTTGAAGACCTTTCGTAAGAGGATCTGCAATCATAAGGTCTGTGCTAATGTGTTGAATAGACACTGTTTGCTTCTGTACTTCTTCTTTAACACTTAAGAATTTTAATTCCATGTGTCTCGCCCCTTTGGAGTACTTATCATTCTTTGAGAAAAATACTGCTGCCGCATTATCACAATATAATTTCAGCGGCCTACTAATGGTGTCGACTACCGCAAGCCCTGAAATAAACTTTCGCAGCCAAAGAGCTTGAATTGTGGCTTCAAAGCATGCCACAAACTCAGCTTCCATAGTGGAGGTGGCAATGATGGACTCTTTTCCACTTTTCCAAGAGATTGCTCCATCTGCAAACATAAATATGAAGCCAAAAGTGGACTTCCTGCTATCAACGCACCCCGCAAAATCCGAGTCAGAATATCCAATAACTTCTAATTGATCCGATCTTCTGTAAGTTAGCATCAAATCCTTGGTACCTTGCAAGTACCTAAGGACCTTCTTTGCAGCTCTCCAATGATCCATTCCTGGATTACTTTGATATCTACCCAGCATACCAACAATAAAACTAATATCTGGCCTGGTACATGTTTGAAGATACATAAGGCTTCCAACAACTGAAGCATATGGAATTGACTCCATTTCTTTTCTCTCAATGTCATTCTTAGGACATTGTGCAAGACTAAATTTGTCACCTTTCTGTATGGGAACAACTCCAGGTGAACATCTATCCATATGAAATCTTTCGAGAATTTTATTTATATAAGCTTTTTGGGAGAGGCATAATATTCCTTGTGATCTATTACGGAATATCTCTATTCCAATCACGTAGGAAGCTTCACCTAAATCCTTCATTTCAAAATTCTTAGAAAGATACTCTTTTGTCTCATACAACATCCCTAAGTCATTGGTAGCTAAAAGAATGTCATCTACATATAGGACTAAAAACATATATTTACTCCCACTAATCTTATGGTATATACAGCGGTCCACTGTATTTTCCTTAAAACCAAAAGACAAAATGATAGCATTAAATTTAATATACCATTGTCGGGAGGCTTGTTTTAGTCCATATAACGATTTCTTTAGCCTACACACTTTATGCTCGTTATCCTTTACTTGGAAACCCTGAGGTTGTTCCATAAACACCTCCTCTTCAAGGTCTCCATTTAAAAACGCAGTTTTTACGTCCATCTGATGTAGCTCCAAATCATAATGAGCCACTAACGCCATAATAATCCTCAATGAATCTTTCTTAGATACAGGAGAAAAGGTCTCCTTATAGTCTATTCCATCTTTCTGAGTGAAACCCTTGGCAACTAGTCTAGCTTTATATCTTTCTATTTTGCCTTTGGAGTCGAGCTTGGTCTTAAAGACCCATTTACACCCAACTGCCTTACAACCTTTTGGCAAATCAGTTAGATCCCAGACATCATTACTTTCCATAGATTTCATCTCCTCTTTCATGGCCGTTAACCATTCATTGGATTGATAACATTCAATGGCTTCTTTAAAAGAAACTGGATCTTCATATATACTTGTATCCATCTCTAAATCTTGAAGGTAAACCACATAATCATTAGGAATAGCAGATCTCCTTGCTCTATGAGATCTTCTTAAAGCTATTTGTGGTGGTTCTACAATTTCAAGTGGTGGTGGATCAACAACATTCATAGGGGTCACTTCTTCGAATTGTTGTTCAATAATTTGATTTTCATCAACTATTGGAGCAACAATTTCCATATTATTGAAGTTATTTGAGACATTGATGGGTATATCTACCCTTACTTCTCTTACTTCTTTAAATGTGTTTTCATGTTCCCCACTAGTTTCATCATTTTCAATGAATCTAGCATTTCCAGTTTCTATTATTCTAGGACTATTATTTGGACAATAAAAAATATACCCTTTAGACTTTTCTGGATAGCCAATGAAACAAGCACTGATTGTCCTAGGGTCCAATTTCTTTTCATGTGGATTATAGAGTCTAGCCTCTGCTTGGCACCCCCAAATATGAAGATGTCTAAGGCTAGGCTTTCTTCCTGTCCACAGTTCAAAAGGAGTTTTTTGAACTGCCTTGCTAGGAACTCTATTAAGTAAATATGCTGCGGTTTTTAAAGCATACATCCACAAAAAATTTGGCAAATTAGAGTTACACATCATACTCCTTACCATGTCTAAAAGAGTCCTATTACGCCTTTCAGCAACTCCATTCTGCTGAGGAGTGCCTGGCATAGTATACTGAGCACTTATGCCCTTGCTTTCAAGATATTGAGCAAAAGGACCTTTACACTGACCTGATTCAGTGTACCTACCATAATACTCACCACCTCTATCAGATCTGATGATTTTCACTTTTCTATCTAACTGTCTTTCAACCTCCAAAATGAATGTCTTTAAGACATCGATGGATTGAGATTTTTCATGCAGAAGATAGATAATTCCATAACGTGAAAAATCATCTATAAAAGTGATGAAGTATTTTTCACCATTAATGGTAGGATTATCAAACGGTCCACATATATCAGTGTGTATTATTTCTAATAATTGGGAACTTCTAGTTGCTTCTTTCTTACTCGCATGTTTAGTTTGTTTACCCTTAATGCAGTCTATACATATATCATAGTCAGTAAAATCTAAGCTTGGTAAAATATCATTTTTTACCAATCGTTCTAATCTATCTTTTGATATATGTCCTAGACGTTTATGCCATAAAAATGAAGAATTTTCATTTGATAAACCACGTTTACAACTAACATTAACATTCAACAAAGAATCACAAAAGTTGTCATCTAGTTGTAATTTATATAAACCATCAATAAGAACACCTGAGCCAATCATAGAAGATTTCTTAAATAAACTAAAACTTTTAGATCCAAAAGAGAACATAAAACCACATAAGTCCAACTTAGAAACAGAAATTAAGTTTCTAGTAACAGAAGGTACATAAAGATTTTGATACAAATCTAGGTGAAACCCAGTATCAAGTATCAATCTATAAGTCCCTATGCCTTCAATAGGAGCCTTCATCCTATTCCCCATAATCAGATAATCCTTATTTAGACTTGTGGTTTGGATCGAAAGAAATCCCTGCAAGACATTAGAAACATGAGTAGTGGCACCAGTGTCAATCCACCAAGTATTGAAAGGAACTTCAATAAGATTTGATTCATAACATACAAAGGTACTAACGTAATTACCTTTTTTTTTCAAACCATGTCTTGCGTTTCAGGCAATCCTTTTGATAGTGACCAACTTTCTTACAAAAGTGACACTTGTCTTTCAGTTCCTTCTTGTCAGCCTGTGAAGCTTGAGCAGGCTCTTTCAATTTCTTAAACTTGGACTTTCCTTTGAACTTAAGTTGGCTCCCACTTTTATGGCTAGCATAGTTAATGGAATGTCCTCCTTGTTTCTTTAACCTCATCTCCTCTTGGACTAATCTACTGGCCAATTCATTTACATTCCACTTTTCATTCGTGGTATTGTAATTGATTTGAAAAGGCCCAAACTCAGATGGGAGTGAGTTAAGTATAAATTGAACAAGGAAAGACTCTTCCACAATCATGCCTAAAGCCCTTAATTTGGCTGCCAGATTGGTCATCTCTATTATATGCTCTTGCATAGTTCTCGACCCATCAAACTTAATGGTCGTGAGCTCTGCCATAAGAGTACCAGCCAATGACTTATCTGCAGCCCTAAACCTCTCTTCCACAGACTTCATGAAGTCTTTAGCATTTTCAGTTTGTGGAAGGGTGGTCCTTATGTTGTTGGCGACTGTCATCCTCAAAAACATCAAAGCCATCCTATTGCTTCGTTCCCATGTTTTGTAGTGTAACTTTTCTTCATCACTGCTTGTATCAATAATAGCAGTGGGTTTTTCTTCAAGCAGAGAGAGGTCAAGATCCATTATTCCTAATTGGAAATTGACCTGCTCACGCCATTCAGAAAAGTTTACACCACTAAACAACGTAACTGAGCTGGCATGTGAGTTAAAAGAAATAGCTGCATAAAAATTTAAGCTTACTTAAATGAATAGATAAATATATATCAAGACTCAGAAAACTTTCAATAATATATGATGCACTACCTTTGGGCAAAGAACATCATATATTAAATAGATGCAATTTCATTATAAAGTGTAAAAAATTTATTCTAAATTACCATGCTAAAAATCTTTGGAGTAATGAGCATGGGAAGTTAGAATTGTTCTTAACTTTCATTTATTGATTATTAGATTATGACAACAATTTGCCTTTGGGCTAATTCACAAGGACATAAACTTAATAATCCATGATTATCCTTTTGTTAAACATAAATCGCATCTCATAAAACAAAGATAATCACGATGATCAAATAATCACATGTTGTTACTTATTGTGGTTTGATCACTTTGGTGATAAACAAACCATTATATGTAACCTTAATGAATACTTGAGAATACTTTCAGAGAGCCTAACCTCGCTCTGATACCAAATGTAACTCTCTTTGTTCTTTTCGTTTATACTATATATATATAAACCTCTATTCGTATTATAGGCTCAAACATATTCAAAATTGCGGAAGCAACTTAAATTTATAATAACCATACCATTACCTTGCACCTTTTGATCCATGGAAAAATAAAACAAGATGAAAGTTAGGTATAGATCTTCACTTGTAGGCACCACTTGATGACAAGGCTTGAATGGGGAAGCCGTATGTATATGGAGAGACCCTTTATGTTGCCAAATGTCTAACTTTTATAAGAGATTATGAATTTAATATAGAAACATGAAGAGTCGGAATAGGAAAGAAACTTTGTCATGAAAATAATGATGAATTTAATTCATTATAGAATCAATGAGTCATTTGATTATGAGAGAAAGAATAGTGAATTAAACTCATCATTATTGTTTACCGTTACGGAAGATGAAATACATTATATTAAACTTATACTTAATTTTGGCAACTATCAATTAAGTCCTCATAATTCATTCAAATAAATGTCTTAATGGTGTTACAAGTGGGACCCAAACCCATCCTAATTTATTTACTAAATATTGGTCAAACCCATTATAAACCAACACCGTAAATTTATTAATATTTTGATCGAATTAATTTCGGAAGATATTAATTGATTTTATATCATTTGATTTGGCCGAATCAAATAATTCAATAATGATTAATATTTTTTTTTTCTTACATTCTCCCACTTGATTCGATCACTCTCATTAATAATAACAATAAGTAAGGGTTATGGCGGTCACACTTTGTACAAGTTAAAGCATTTCCTTCCATACACCACTATACTCAGAGCTATTACAAAATTTCATTAATAGTCATAAGACTATCAAGGTCCACAATATGCTTTGAACTTAAAACTCAAAAACTATAAGAAGTAAATGCGCATAAAAAAAATGTCCATTACACATACCAAAATATTATGCATCATTGCGACTAAGACCCATTCTTAGTACGTGATCATTAAACGACTTTGGTTGAAGACCTTTCGTAAGAGGATCTACAATCATAAGGTCTGTGCTAATGTGTTGAATAGACACTGTTTGCTTCTGTACTTCTTCTTTAACACTTAAGAATTTTAATTCCATGTGTCTCGCCCCTTTGGAGTACTTATCATTCTTTGAGAAAAATACTGCTGCCGCATTATCACAATATAATTTCAGCGGCCTACTAATGGTGTCGACTACCGCAAGCCCTGAAATAAACTTTCGCAGCCAAAGAGCTTGAATTGTGGCTTCAAAGCATGCCACAAACTCAGCTTCCATAGTGGAGGTGGCAATGATGGACTCTTTTCCACTTTTCCAAGAGATTGCTCCATCTGCAAACATAAATATGAAGCCAAAAGTGGACTTCCTGCTATCAACGCACCCCGCAAAATCCGAGTCAGAATATCCAATAACTTCTAATTGATCCGATCTTCTGTAAGTTAGCATCAAATCCTTGGTACCTTGCAAGTACCTAAGGACCTTCTTTGTAGCTCTCCAATGATCCATTCCTGGATTACTTTGATATCTACCCAGCATACCAACAATAAAACTAATATCTGGCCTGGTACATGTTTGAAGATACATAAGGCTTCCAACAACTGAAGCATATGGAATTGACTCCATTTCTTTTCTCTCAATGTCATTCTTAGGACATTGTGCAAGACTAAATTTGTCACCTTTCTGTATGGGAACAACTCCAGGTGAACATCTATCCATATGAAATCTTTCGAGAATTTTATTTATATAAGCTTTTTGGGAGAGGCATAATATTCCTTGTGATCTATTACGGAATATCTCTATTCCAATCACGTAGGAAGCTTCACCTAAATCCTTCATTTCAAAATTCTTAGAAAGATACTCTTTTGTCTCATACAACATCCCTAAGTCATTGGTAGCTAAAAGAATGTCATCTACATATAGGACTAAAAACATATATTTACTCCCACTAATCTTATGGTATATACAGCGGTCCACTGTATTTTCCTTAAAACCAAAAGACAAAATGATAGCATTAAATTTAATATACCATTGTCGGGAGGCTTGTTTTAGTCCATATAACGATTTCTTTAGCCTACACACTTTATGCTCGTTATCCTTTACTTGGAAACCCTGAGGTTGTTCCATAAACACCTCCTCTTCAAGGTCTCCATTTAAAAACGCAGTTTTTACGTCCATCTGATGTAGCTCCAAATCATAATGAGCCACTAACGCCATAATAATCCTCAATGAATCTTTCTTAGATACAGGAGAAAAGGTCTCCTTATAGTCTATTCCATCTTTCTGAGTGAAACCCTTGGCAACTAGTCTAGCTTTATATCTTTCTATTTTGCCTTTGGAGTCGAGCTTGGTCTTAAAGACCCATTTACACCCAACTGCCTTACAACCTTTTGGCAAATCAGTTAGATCCCAGACATCATTACTTTCCATAGATTTCATCTCCTCTTTCATGGCCGTTAACCATTCATTGGATTGATAACATTCAATGGCTTCTTTAAAAGAAACTGGATCTTCATATATACTTGTATCCATCTCTAAATCTTGAAGGTAAACCACATAATCATTAGGAATAGCAGATCTCCTTGCTCTATGAGATCTTCTTAAAGCTATTTGTGGTGGTTCTACAATTTCAAGTGGTGGTGGATCAACAACATTCATAGGGGTCACTTCTTCGAATTGTTGTTCAATAATTTGATTTTCATCAACTATTGGAGCAACAATTTCCATATTATTGAAGTTATTTGAGACATTGATGGGTACATCTACCCTTACTTCTCTTACTTCTTTAAATGTGTTTTCATGTTCCCCACTAGTTTCATCATTTTCAATGAATCTAGCATTTCCAGTTTCTATTATTCTAGGACTATTATTTGGACAATAAAAAATATACCCTTTAGACTTTTCTGGATAGCCAATGAAACAAGCACTGATTGTCCTAGGGTCCAATTTCTTTTCATGTGGATTATAGAGTCTAGCCTCTGCTTGGCACCCCAAAATATGAAGATGTCTAAGGCTAGGCTTTCTTCCTGTCCACAGTTCAAAAGGAGTTTTTTGAACTGCCTTGCTAGGAACTCTATTAAGTAAATATGCTGCGGTTTTTAAAGCATACATCCACAAAAAATTTGGCAAATTAGAGTTACACATCATACTCCTTACCATGTCTAAAAGAGTCCTATTACGCCTTTCAGCAACTCCATTCTGCTGAGGAGTGCCTGGCATAGTATACTGAGCACTTATGCCCTTGCTTTCAAGATATTGAGCAAAAGGACCTTTACACTGACCTGATTCAGTGTACCTACCATAATACTCACCACCTCTATCAGATCTGATGATTTTCACTTTTCTATCTAACTGTCTTTCAACCTCCAAAATGAATGTCTTTAAGACATCGATGGATTGAGATTTTTCATGCAGAAGATAGATAATTCCATAACGTGAAAAATCATCTATAAAAGTGATGAAGTATTTTTCACCATTAATGGTAGGATTATCAAACGGTCCACATATATCAGTGTGTATTATTTCTAATAATTGGGAACTTCTAGTTGCTTCTTTCTTACTCGCATGTTTAGTTTGTTTACCCTTAATGCAGTCTATACATATATCATAGTCAGTAAAATCTAAGCTTGGTAAAATATCATTTTTTACCAATCGTTCTAATCTATCTTTTGATATATGTCCTAGACGTTTATGCCATAAAAATGAAGAATTTTCATTTGATAAACCACGTTTACAACTAACATTAACATTCAACAAAGAATCACAAAAGTTGTCATCTAGTTGTAATTTATATAAACCATCAATAAGAACACCTGAGCCAATCATAGAAGATTTCTTAAATAAACTAAAACTTTTAGATCCAAAAGAGAACATAAAACCACATAAGTCCAACTTAGAAACAGAAATTAAGTTTCTAGTAACAGAAGGTACATAAAGAGTTTGATACAAATCTAGGTGAAACCCAGTATCAAGTATCAATCTATAAGTCCCTATGCCTTCAATAGGAGCCTTCATCCTATTCCCCATAATCAGATAATCCTTATTTAGACTTGTGGTTTGGATCGAAAGAAATCCCTGCAAGACATTAGAAACATGAGTAGTGGCACCAGTGTCAATCCACCAAGTATTGAAAGGAACTTCAATAAGATTTGATTCATAACATACAAAGGTACTAACGTAATTACCTTTTTTTTTTCAAACCATGTCTTGCGTTTCAGGCAATCCTTTTGATAGTGACCAACTTTCTTACAAAAGTGACACTTGTCTTTCAGTTCCTTCTTGTCAGCCTGTGAAGCTTGAGCAGGCTCTTTCAATTTCTTAAACTTGGACTTTCCTTTGAACTTAAGTTGGCTCCCACTTTTATGGCTAGCATAGTTAATGGAATGTCCTCCTTGTTTCTTTAACCTCATCTCCTCTTGGACTAATCTACTGGCCAATTCATTTACATTCCACTTTTCATTCGTGGTATTGTAATTAATTTGAAAAGGCCCAAACTCAGATGGGAGTGAGTTAAGTATAAATTGAACAAGGAAAGACTCTTCCACAATCATGCCTAAAGCCCTTAATTTGGCTGCCAGATTGGTCATCTCTATTATATGCTCTTGCATAGTTCTCGACCCATCAAACTTAATGGTCGTGAGCTCTGCCATAAGAGTACCAGCCAATGACTTATCTGCAGCCCTAAACCTCTCTTCCACAGACTTCATGAAGTCTTTAGCATTTTCAGTTTGTGGAAGGGTGGTCCTTATGTTGTTGGCGACTGTCATCCTCAAAAACATCAAAGCCAGCCTATTGCTTCGTTCCCATGTTTTGTAGTGTAACTTTTCTTCATCACTGCTTGTATCAATAATAGCAGTGGGTTTTTCTTCAAGCAGAGAGAGGTCAAGATCCATTATTCCTAATTGGAAATTGACCTGCTCACGCCATTCAGAAAAGTTTACACCACTAAACAACGTAACTGAGCTGGCATGTGAGTTAAAAGAAATAGCTGCATAAAAATTTAAGCTTACTTAAATGAATAGATAAATATATATCAAGACTCAGAAAACTTTCAATAATATATGATGCACTACCTTTGGGCAAAGAACATCATATATTAAATAGATGCAATTTCATTATAAAGTGTAAAAAATTTATTCTAAATTACCATGCTAAAAATCTTTGGAGTAATGAGCATGGGAAGTTAGAATTGTTCTTAACTTTCATTTATTGATTATTAGATTATGACAACAATTTGCCTTTGGGCTAATTCACAAGGACATAAACTTAATAATCCATGATTATCCTTTTGTTAAACATAAATCGCATCTCATAAAACAAAGATAATCACGATGATCAAATAATCACATGTTGTTACTTATTGTGGTTTGATCACTTTGGTGATAAACAAACCATTATATGTAACCTTAATGAATACTTGAGAATACTTTCAGAGAGCCTAACCTCGCTCTGATACCAAATGTAACTCTCTTTGTTCTTTCGTTTATACTATATATATATAAACCTCTATTCGTATTATAGGCTCAAACATATTCAAAATTGCGGAAGCAACTTAAATTTATAATAACCATACCATTACCTTGCACCTTTTGATCCATGGAAAAATAAAACAAGATGAAAGTTAGGTATAGATCTTCACTTGTAGGCACCACTTGATGACAAGGCTTGAATGGGGAAGCCGTATGTATATGGAGAGACCCTTTATGTTGCCAAATGTCTAACTTTTATAAGAGATTATGAATTTAATATAGAAACATGAAGAGTCGGAATAGGAAAGATACTTTGTCATGAAAATAATGATGAATTTAATTCATTATAGAATCAATGAGTCATTTGATTATGAGAGAAAGAATAGTGAATTAAACTCATCATTATTGTTTACCGTTACGGAAGATGAAATACATTATATTAAACTTATACTTAATTTTGGCAACTATCAATTAAGTCCTCATAATTCATTCAAATAAATGTCTTAATGGTGTTACAAGTGGGACCCAAACCCATCCTAATTTATTTACTAAATATTGGTCAAACCCATTATAAACCAACACCGTAAATTTATTAATATTTTGATCGAATTAATTTCGGAAGATATTAATCGATTTTATATCATTTGATTTGGCCGAATCAAATAATTCAATAATGATTATTTTTTTTTTCTTACAGTATGTGCCTCATTATATAAGAGGACATGTGTGTAACCATAATCTCATCTTTTGGATCAATTAGAAAGTTGGGGGTTGCTCCCTCTTGTCTTCCTCTCCTCTCCCGTTCGGCACCTCTTCTCCCGTCGGATTCCTCTCTCTTATTGTAGTGGTAACATTTGGTCCGACCTGCCTCTCCGCCCGACACCGCGCCGCCTGACATCTTCACCATGCCAGCGCACAATCGGAACTCCGCATCCTCCGCCGATAGCACGGACGACCTCCGCGCCCGAGCTGACACCCACGACTCCGACATCACTGATCTTCGCGCCTCCATGGCTGCGCTCCAGGACACCTCCCGCACCAACTCCAATAACACCGCCTCCATCCTCGCCCGACTGGACCACCTCCTGCCCCTACCCAATACCACGACCACCGCGTCGTCCAACTCCCTCCTCGGCCAACCCCCCGCGCCGCAACCGCTGACCGCAGACCCGCGGTCGACGGCCCTGCTATCTCCACCGCACCGACCGACCTTGGCGCTGGAGTTACCTTCCTTTACGGGTGTCGACCCGATGGGGTTGATCGCTCACGCCGAACAATTTTTCGACTTACATCTCACCGCCGATGCCGACAAGGTCAGCACTGCTATTGTCGGCCTCTCCGATTCCGCATTGCATTGGGCACGTTGGCTTCTCCAGGTGCAACCTGAGATTTCGTGGCCCGAGTTGAAGACCGAGATGATTCATCGCTACGATGCGCGTTATTCCGGCTCCGCCATCGAGCGCGTGTGGAGCGTGCGCCAATCGGCCGACCTCGACGGCTATATTGACGTGTTCGTGGCTTTGGTGTCCCACGTTCCCGGGCTGCCCCCGGATCACTATTTGGGATTCTTCCTTAAAGGGCTGTGACCATCCATTCGCTCCCACCTCCGCACGCACAATCCCCCGACGGTCTCGGCCGCCATTGATCTCACCCGCGCCGTAGAGGAGGACTTAGGCTTGCGACTTCTTATGCCGGTCTACCATGTTCAGTCGGCTTACCATGCTCCTCTGAAATCATTCACACCGGGGGAGGGAGGAACTAGCACCCCGAACCTTGGGGGGGGGGGACCTCGCCCGGGGCGCAGCCAAACCCACCAATTTTCGGACGCCGACTACAACGACCTCCGCAAGAGGGGTTTGTGTTTCCATTGCCGCCAACCATACTCCCCTAACCATGTTTGCACGGTCAAGGAATTTCATGCTCTGTTTTGCGACGAGGAGGGGGACGAGCCCTCACCCGAGCTCGAGGACCGGGGAGCCTTGTCAGCCGCTGATTGTCCAATACCACCGGCGGACGACCTACATTGCTTGGAGCTTCCGTATTTTTCCGTAGGCGGCATAACGGGCCACCTCACAATGAAGCTCCGCGGGCGAATTCGTAACCGCGACATCGTGCTGATGATCGATAGCGACGCCAGCCACAACTTTATCTCTGAGGGGCTAGCGCGCGAGTTGGCGCTCCCCTTCCGGCCCTCTCCAACTTTTACAGTGTGTTTGGGCGACGGACGCTGCCGTCCGACGCAAGGACTTTGCCAGGACATGACGCTTACCCACGGTACATGCGCGGTGACGGCAGACTTCTATCTCTTTGGCATGGGCAGCCTCGACGCCATCCTAGGGGTGGCTTGGCTCCAAACGCACGGCGACGTCCGGGTCAACTGGGCCTCAATGACGATGCACTTCTAACAGGGATCCATGGACCACATCCTCACGGGTGACTCGAACCTTCTCCGGATGCCTGCGTCATTCCGAGCACTGCAACGCACCACCGAAATCGAATTTTTCGCCTTGTTGTGGCCCCTTCAAGGAACCGAGACGGACCCATCGCCTCCACCATAGGAACTTCGTCACCTGCTATAGAAGTTTGCCGAGCTCTTCGAGGCCCCGACCGGCCTACGCCCTGTAAGACCCCCCTTTTTTTTTCTTTTTCAACCACCGGGGTCTTATGCCCAGAACCGCCGCTTTGCGGTGACACCTTCGCACCCGGGAAGGTCGTCACTACAACGCGCCGATTCTGCCGGCCTTTTCGATCACAATAAGTAGCTCAATAATTGAAGTAAGAACAATGCAGTCCACAATAATACATCACATGTAAATAAGGTAAAATCTCCACGAAGGGAGAGTCCACAGAAAACATCAGAGTACTATAAATGCGGGCTTATGCCCGGTACAAAATGTCCTCACTACAAGTCTCTCATGCGGAAGCGAAAATAGAATCTACTCAGAGTCGAGACTCACGGTCCCGGCTGTATGAACTCCGGAGCTAGACTGCCCCATCTCCAGGCGCACCGATCTCTGGGGCTGCTCCTCCATGCTGGGCTCCACGATCCCCTAAATGAAGTGGTTCGAAAACCGTTAGTCATAAAGACTAAGCCCTATCATCCTCCACCCCTTCCCCCATGGCTCCTAGGTACCGAGCGGAGAGGAAGAAAGGGGAGGACATATTTGTGGAGAATAAAGGTAAACAAGTGACAGTGGACTTAATCTAGCAAGTTGTATTCGGTGAGCAGTTAATATGAATGTTATAATAGGTCTAACAGTAAGAAAAGCAAATATATGAATTTAACCTTCACTTATGCGAGAACACATAAGCAAAAGGGGTCTTTTGCAAGGCTCCCATCGTATAAGTGTCCCATACCACTTATACCTTGGGGTGTCGGTTATCAAACAGCAATGGTTGTTATATATTGAAATTAACCTTTGATTTATAAACTTGCCCACACAAGCTTATAGACCAAGGGGTCGTTTTGCAGGTCCTAATGTATAAGCGTCCCATACCACTTATACTTTAGGTGTCAGGGTTTAATGAAACGATTATGCTATGACATGCTAGTGGGTATGATGAACCATGCAAGTGCAACTCACACACTCGACTCTGTGCACACAGACCTTTAGTTCCCCCTTTCGAGCCATTACCTCCCAGGATACCTCCGTAGTGGCGGACGGAAGCGGTGGGTTGGGCCTCGCCCACCTCAAAACCAGTAAAAGCACCACTGGTCTGACCTATCGTACGCCTCAACGCTTGGTGCACTAAGCGGACGCCTGCGTACTCTTGCCGGCTGGCGCACCGGACTTCTGTTGGCGAAGTGCTAATCACCCTGCCGAGTCAACGATATCGGTGTCGGTGCAATCGAACTCCCCGATATCGAAAGACCCACCACCTTAACTTTTCCTATTTTATGCACATGCAAGTTTAATCGTAAACACACCAAAACCGAGCCGAAGCTCCCCGGACCAGAGCGTCCGTCTCCAAACCAACCAAGCCGAAGCTCCCCTCAATCCTCCTGTGCCAACAGTGTTTGTGAAAAGTACAGCCCTAGTTACTAAGTTACTCTTGCCAGTTCGTTATTACAGTTTACGTTAGCCCAGGACTGCCCCCGGTATTCCCCGTGAAGGGCTCTCAAGGGGCACTAGGAACCAAGACGGCGGCATTACGGCCTGAAGTTCCCTTTCGCAAGGCACTTATTATTATTGGTTTATCTCCCTTAGCCCGATTCCCTTCTCATATTACGATAGACTATCCTAGGATAGTTTTTAACCTTCCTCTCTTCGGGAAAAACGATCTTTCGCCGAACCCGAGCACCTCTTAACTCTAACTATCACCACTTCTCGCTACCCTTTTTATCTTCCTATTGCGATTTCCTCCACTATTGCCCACCCAAACAAAATGAATTATATAACTCCAATGTCTTCCTCAGATCATGTCTTATTTCAATTCACAATAGCTATATGCGGACCGACCTAGACTTCATGTCGGACCGGTTATGCAACGATCCATTACTCATCCAAATGCCCTAAATTATTTACTGGAGACTTACCATGATATAAATGACCTAAGTCCATAAAATGGAAATTTTATTAATTTATTTGTCTTTTAATTAAATTCCTCGAAAATCCCAAGGGCTACCGGTTTGAACATGAACTACCTTAAGTTCTCATGCAAGAGGTCCAGCAAATTTATGATAAATACTAGGTTATCTCAATAGGTTAAATCCTAAGTATCATAATTTTTCTTTCATTAAAAGGGCATGAAAACTATTTTTGAAATAATCTCTAACTTTTGTTGTTTATGAATCAAGTACAGAAAATATTCTTCCAAAAATTATAAATAATTTATGCCATGCAGATAAAGGCCTAAAATTAGTACTGGCCAAGTCTCATAATTTTCCAGCAAGTATTTTATCCATAATTAATTTTTAAACATAAGAGCCCTTTCTATCATCTGTGAATAAAGTACTAGATTTACTCAATATAAAATTCTATGAAAATCCAGAGATCAATGTTCTACTAGTCAAGATCTAAATCCAGAATTTTAACTGATTATAATTAATTTAAAGCCTCCAAATAATTGAAACAACAAGTCGGGCAAATAATCCTTTAACACATGAAGTATAATAATTAACAATCATAAAATTCCAGGAAAATTATCATAAGTCTAAAACATCCTAAAACTCCCTCCCCCCGAGTTTCATAATTTTTGGATTAGATTTAGTGCTTAAAATATCTAAAATACATATTAATCCTAAAGCTAAATCTCAACTTCCGAGGTACCTAATTACCTCCAATGCCTTCACCATTTCAACCAGAGGGTTTTCAGCATATCAAGCCACTCTCCTCCAAATTTCAAGGGCATACAAGAGCTTTTGCTCCTATGTCCTTCACAAACCTCAAACTACCACACACTGGGTTTGAGCCGATCTCTTAGGGTAAAATCCACCCTAATCCACACCATGTTAGCCAAGAGGGTAGACATAGACTCAACAAATTAGTGGCCACAACTTCAGCCTCATTTGAGGAGATTTGTCCACTCCATTTCCAATTGTACTTTTCCCCAAAGTACCCCTCACCAAGACCTATCTAGGACTTGATACTTCCCTATTCAAAACTCAACCAATTGAGTTGAAATTTTGTACAGATCTTAACATTGATGCCAGGGACCACCACCCAAAATTTGGGGGAGTTTGGACTTAATCTCATCTCCTAATTAATTTTATAATGTTTATTAAAATTTTACAAAAACTTTAGGCAAAAGTTCTCCAAAAATTCTCATTTTTGGACAGCCTCTCGACATACCTATTATAGACCTCCAGCCCAAATTTCAAATCATTTGGACATGTTATGAGCCGTGGGAAACCATTTCAATTTCTGGTTAGCCTAGGTCTTGATCCCACCAAAATGAGTGCTGTGGTCAAACCACTCACCCAAAATGAATAAAATCAATTTTAAATTAAATTAGACCCAGAGGGCTACAACTTTTGTGACTGGTCATTTTTCCTAATTCGGCCTCTAAGTGCCTCGTTTTGCAGCCTCAAAGTACATTCAAATAATCTATTTTTCCATTATGTAATATATAATAATCCATGTATTATAATATTGATTTTACTGTTCATCTTCTTCATGAACCCGAAAACAGACAGAAAGCCATTTTTCCTGTAAGCATTCCGTGATCCGTCGCCGGCCGTACGGTCACTTCCCTGGCCAGCCACCACCACCACCACCTCCGTTGAGGCGATGGCTAGCGGTCGGCGGTGGTTTGGCCGCCGGAGGTGGCGGTTTCCGGCGAACTCAAAAATACCATTTTCATGGTTTTCCCATGAAAACGAGAGACGGGTCCGGCTCCGTTGAGCGCGAACTTCTTTTCTAAGAATCCTAAGATCTACCCATGAAAAAGAAGGAGCAGAGGAGGACCTTGTTCGCGGTTTAAAGGCAAGAAGAACGACGGGGTGCCATGGCGCGGAGGTGGCGTTGCTGAACTTCTCCTACAGCAAGAACAAGGCTCTGATCCGATTACTTGAGCGTGTAACCTTCTCCTCTTGCCCCAAGTGGGCTTTTATAAGTCAGAAAGTGGGAAGATGAATGGGTAAAGCCTTAATGGCCATGAAGGTTCTTCCCCTTAACGCTTCGGTTATGATGAAGGGATAAGAAGCGGTGGAAACTGAACAGGTGTGTCCAGCTGGCGGCTTCCAATTGGATCATATCTTCCTCATTTATTATATTATTACAGAAGGAAAACGGCCTGAAATTACTCCTGGTGTAACTTCCCACACCCGCATTTATTTCCACGCGTGTTAAAATAATTTCGGGCCTGAACCGTCGTTTCGGCCAATGTCACGGGCGTGACACATGGGTCACGGGCGTGACAGGCCCGGATAGCCAATTCTGGGCTCGACGATCGTCGAACTGAGATCGACGATCGTCGATGGATGGTCACGGGCGTGACACCTTGGGTCACGGGCGTGACAGGACCGTGTGGTAAATTCTGGGCCGACGATCGTCGATTTGAGATCGACGGTCATCGAATGGTGGTCACGCCCTAGGTCACGGGCGTGACACCTAGGTCACGGGCGTGATAGGCCCGAACGACAATTTCTGAGGTCGACGGGCATCGAACTGAGCTCGACGGGCGCCGAAGGCTGGTCACGCCCTAGGTCACGGGCGTGACACTTATGTCACGGGCATGACATGCCCGGGCCGCAAGGTCGACGATCGTCTCACGGCGATCGACGATCGTCGATGGGGTCACGCCCTTAGTCACGGGCGTGACACCTTGGTCACGGGCGTGACATGCCCAGACAGCACGTTCAACGATCGTCTCGTGGAGATCGACGATCGTCGAGTAGTCACGCCCAAGTCACGGGCGTGACGGGTCGGTCACGGGCGTGACCAACCCGTGACCCGAAAATATTGATCGCTCTATTTCGAATTTTGGGCTTCCTAGGGTTCCGTTACGACCAAACGACTCCTAGGGGTCTAGCCGGAAATGGGATGTTACAAATCCCAATAAACAAAACAAAAATTTCGTCCCCGAAATTGAGGTTGAGCCTACGGGGATTTCTATCGGAATAAATTAAACTTGTAACATCCCATACGATCTTTCTATTGGGTTCAGGCGACTGTTCATTTGATAACGAAGACAATCTCCCCAATAAACAAAAGATTAGCCCCTACCTTTCTGATTAAGTGCGCATGTTTAGGTCCTGGATTTTCCTTATCTAGTCTTAACAGTCCAAAAACAAGAAGGCAATCTATAGTATACCGAGAGGTGGTGAGATGTACCTGACTGAACAACTCCGGGTATCTTTGCCTCATCAGATCATGCGGTTCCCAGGTGTGCTCCTCCTGACCGTGGTTTCTCCACAGAACCTTGACTAAGGGGATCTTCTTGCGGCGCAAGATCCGTACTCCTTTGTCGTCGATCCGAACCGGCTCCAAGTGAACAGATCGGTCTGAAGCTACCGGCCCTTCTGTGGTCAAAATCCGCTGTTCCGGGCGTAGTAGAGCCCTCCTCAGCGAAGATATGTGGAAGACGTCGTGTAGAGCTGCCAGCTCTGGCGGCAACTCTAGCCTGTAGGCTAGGGGTCCGATCCGCTCCAGGATCTGGTAAGGGCCCATATACCTAGGGCTGAGCTTCTTCCTCCGACCGCGCACCCGTGAGACTCCGTGCATGGGCCGGATCTTCTGGAACACTCGATCTCCTACCCGAAACTTCACCTGACGATGCCGGGCGTCATAGTATTTAGCCTGTCTGCTCTGTGCCTCCAACATCCTATCTCTGATCAGTCTCACCTGAGCCTCAGTGTCTTCAACAAAATCTGATCCCAACACCTTCGGATCCTCGTCTTGAACCCAAGAAAGCGGGGTTCTACATTTTCTTCCATACAAGGCTTCGTAAGGTGCCATCCTGATGCTGGACTGGTAACTATTATTATAGGAGAACTCGACCAACGGTAACATCTTCTCCCACGGCTCCCCTCGGTCCAGTATACACAGCCGTAGTAAATCCTCCAAGGTCCGGTTGGTGCGCTCGGTCTGCCCGTCCGTCTGAGGGTGGAAGGCCGTGCTAAAAGTCAACCGGGTGCCCAAATATGCCTGCACTGACCGCCACTCCCTGGATGTAAACCGTCCATCGCGGTCCGACACTATCGTCCGGGCCACGCCATGATATCGGACATACTGCTCCACAAACTTCCGTACCAGCACTCCCACCGAGTCATCCTTCCTGATCGGTACAAAGCGGGCCACCTTCGTCAACCGATCGACAATCACTTAAATCGAGTCGTTCCCCGTCCGAGACCGGGGAAGACCATGTATAAAATCCATTGCTATATCGTCAAACTTCCACTCCGGCACCGGGAGTGGCTGCAACAATCCTGCGGGGTTCCTGCACTCCGCCTTCACCAACTGACATGCCTCGCAATGGGTCATGAAGTAGGTAATGTCCTTCTTCATGCCCGGCCAAAACATCATCTTCTTCAGATCAGCGGTCATCTTTGTGATCCCCGGGTGCACAGAGTACCGGCTACAATGCGCCTCCGTCATAATATCCTCTCGGATCTGGCCTCCTGCGTGTATATATACTCTGCCTCTGAAATATAGCAGACCATCTCTCAGGGAATAATCTCCTGTCGAACCCTCCTCCAAGGCTTGGAACATCGGCTCTGCCCATGCATCTGTCCTCTGTCCGTCCCGAATGCGATCCCGAATATCGTCTATGGCCACCATCGACGTCAGATACTCCCTATACAGCTCTGGATCATCCTCGGACACTAAGGATATTTGCATATCTCTGAATGATTGGACTAGCTCCATGGACATAACTTGGGGCCCAGCTTCGGAAGTGGCCGCTCTTCGACTCAACGCGTCGGCCACCACGTTTGCCTTCCCTGGATGGTAATGCATCTCATACTGATAATCTGCTAAGAACTCCACCCAGCGCCTCTGCCTGATATTCAGCTCCTTCTGTGTGTCCACGTATTTCAAGTTTTTGTGATCGGAGAAGATATCGCAGTGGACTCCATAAAGATAATGGCGCCAGACCTTCAGAGCAAAAACGACCGCTCCCATCTCAAAGTCGTGCACTGGGTAGTTCTTCTCATGGGTCTTCAGCTGGCGGGAGGCATATGCTATGACGTGTCCGTTCTGCATCAGCACCGCTCCCATCCCTTGGTATGATGCGTCGGTATACACCTGGAATCCTTCCTTCCCAGATGGAAGGGCCAGAATAGGGGCTGAGATGAGCCGGTCCTTCAGCTCCTGGAAGGCCGCCTGGCACCGCGGGGTCCAAACGAAAGGTACCTCCTTCTTCGTCAAAGATGTGAGGGGGAGGGCAATCTGAGAGAACCCTTCCACGAACTTCCGGTAGTAACCGGCAAGTCCCAAGAAACTGCGTACATCGGTGGCTGTCTTCAACTGCGGCCAATCTCGAACTGCCCGAATCTTTGCCGGATCCACTGCCAACCCGGCTCCGCTGATAATGTGGCCCAGAAAAGCCACCTCCTTCAACCAAAACTGACACTTGCTGAATTTTGCGTAAAGGTGATGCTCCCGCAACTTCTCCAAGGTCAGTGCCAGATGCCGAGTGTGCTCCTCCTCCGTCCTAGAGTAGATCAGGATGTCGTCTATGAATACTATGACGAACACATCCAAGTAGGCCTCGAAAACCCGGTTCATAAGACTCATGAACGCCGACAGAGCATTCGTGAGCCCGAAGGGCATCACGGTGAACTCATACAGGCCATATCTGCTACTGAAGGCCGTCTTCGGGATATCCTCCTCCTGGATCCGTAGCTGGTAGTATCCTGACCTCAAGTCCAGCTTCGAGAAATAATGGGCTCCCTCCAGTTGATCAAACAATTCGTCTATCCGTGGGAGCGGATGGGTATTCCGGACGGTCAGCCTGTTTAGTGCTCGATAATCGATGCACAGGCGGAGTGTCCCATCCTTCTTCTTCACGAATAGGACCGGTGCTCCCCATGGCGAGGAACTCGGTCTAACAAATCCTGCCTCAACCAATTCCTGCAACTGAGTCCGAAACTCTGCCAACTCCTTTGGGGCCATTCGATAAGGGGCCCTAGACGCCGGCTTGGCCCCCGGCACAAGCTGTATCCGAAAGTCCTGCTCTCGGTGTGGAGGTAGTCCTGGCAGTTTCTCTGGAAAGACGTCAGTGAAATCTCGCACCACCGGGATGTCTGTCACCGACTCCTTAACTTCCTCCATCTCAAATAGAATCTGATAGACCTCCTCTCCCTGCAGATGGGCCTTAACGGCCTGTACCGAAGATAAGAGTATACGAGAGACAGGTCTTATACCTTCGATGGTAATGAAGGAGTCCCCGTGTCTCACGGTGATCCTCTTCGCCTGGCAGTCAATCTGGGCATGGTTCCAGTGCAGCCATACCATGCCCAGGATCAGGTCGTAGTCCGTCAGCTTCAAAATCGTCGCTGGAGCCTCGAATGCCTTTCCACCAATTTCCGCCTCCATATTACAATGATCCGTGGTAAGGAGCTCAGATCCATCCGGTAGTCGCACCCTCATCCTCGAGCCTGTGAACCGCTCCACACCTTCTAGTCCTTCTACGAATGTCTCCGACACGAAGGAGTGGGTAGCTCCAGTATCAAAAAGTGTGCGGGCAGGCTTGCCGCTGATGAAGACTATACCTGGGGTGATTAAATATCTTAGGGTTCTATAAAGAATTTTCTTTCCTTATTAATCTATCTAGTGTGGTTCAAAGTTTTAACAACTTAAAGGGAAATTCTATGAAAATGAAGAAGCATATATTGCAGCGTACCTGCGATGACCTGCTCCGGATTCCGAGGCTGCGCAAGGTCCAAAGCATATACCTGCTCTCTTCCTTGTCTACGATCTCCCCCCTGGTATCCTCGACCGCGGCCGCGTCCTCGGCCTCCGTAATACTGAGCTGGTGGGCCGCCCTGATGTGCTGGAGGTGGTGCCCCCCTCATGGGGCAGTTCCTCCGAATGTGCCCAATCTGATGACAAAGAAAACACTCTGGTGGGGGATACGCCATTCCCCCGGGTCTCGGCATCTCCTGCATCCGAAGAGGGGGAGGGGCTAATACCACCTGTTCCCTCGGCTCCTGCCTCACGTCCTGACGAGGCTGGTCCTCCGTCCTCCTCCCCTCTGGTACAGCACCTCGCCGCTGGTCATTTCTACCTCTCCGTCCCTGATCCTCTGCTGGCCGTTTCCGGCCCCGGCTGGCGTGCCAATCTGCCTCAATCCTTTTGGCCATCTCCAAGATCCGGGAGATGGGCCCGTCAGATACAAACAACAAAGCCTCCCTCAAGTCCTCCCGCAGGCCCTTATAGAACCTCCTGATATACCCTGCCTCGTCCAGCTGGTAGGAATCTGCGTACCGAGCCAGATGGTCAAACTCTCGATGGTACTCCACCACGGTCCGGGTACCCTGCTTCAACTGTAAGAACCGCTCCTCCAAATCATCCCTAGCCGACTGCGGAACGAAGTGCTCCAGCAGAGCGGCCCTGAACTCCTCCCAGGTAACCTCTGCAACCTCCCTGTCGGCAAATGTTGTGTCCAACAGCGTCTTCCACCACCTCTTCGCATGGGACTCCAGGCAGGAGACAACCAGAGCCACCCTCTCCTCCCAGGGACACCGTATCCCGGTCAGCATCTCGTACATGATATCTAGCCATTCTTCCGTCCGAACCGCCGACTCTGTCCCCAAGTAGGACGGGGGAGTCAGCCCTCGGAAGATGCTTAGCCAGTTGGCCCCCGAATTTGGCTGCGGGGCCGGAATCTGCTGGGCCCTGAAGGCCTCCAGGATGGCAGTCAGGGTCTGTCCCATGTCTGATTGAAGGAAAGGAGTGGGGGCCGATGGGGGTGGCGCAACATCCTGAGACTGTTGAACTCCACCTTGTGGCGTAGTCCGTGCTGGAGGCTGCGTAATAAAAACACACGCTGAGAAAACGTTCAAATATTACATAAAGGTGGACAATTTATATGTGATCCCCATATGGGCACACCACTGCTTCCGCTGCTTAGTTTGTCCCCAAACTAAACTAGAGCGGGGGTGACCCAGGGTTTGTGGACTGCTACTTCCTTCTGATCGATGTTTCCTCTGATACCACTTGTAAGACCCCTTTTTTTTTTCTTTTTCAACCACCGGGGTCTTATGCCCAGAACCGCCGCTTTGCGGTGACACCTTCGCACCCGGGAAGGTCGTCACTACAACGCGCCGATTCTGCCGGCCTTTTCGATCACAATAAGTAGCTCAATAATTGAAGTAAGAACAATGCAGTCCACAATAATACATCACATGTAAATAAGGTAAAATCTCCACGAAGGGAGAGTCCACAGAAAACATCAGAGTACTATAAATGCGGGCTTATGCCCGGTACAAAATGTCCTCACTACAAGTCTCTCATGCGGAAGCGAAAACAGAATCTACTCAGAGTCGAGACTCACGGTCCCGGCTATATGAACTCCAGAGCTAGACTGCCCCATCTCCAGGCGCACCGATCTCTGGGGCTGCTCCTCCATGCTGGGCTCCACGATCCCCTAAATGAAGTGGTTCGAAAACCGTTAGTCATAAAGACTAAGCCCTATCATCCTCCACCCCTTCCCCCATGGCTCCTAGGTACCGAGCGGAGAGGAAGAAAGGGGAGGACATATTTGTGGAGAATAAAGGTAAACAGGTGACAGTGGACTTAATCTAGCAAGTTGTATTCGGTGAGCAGTTAATATGAATGTTATAATAGGTCTAGCAGTAAGAAAAGCAAATATATGAATTTAACCTTCACTTATGCGAGAACACATAAGCAAAAGGGGTCTTTTGCAAGGCTCCCATCGTATAAGTGTCCCATACCACTTATACCTTGGGGTGTCGGTTATCAAACAGCAATGGTTGTTATATATTGAAATTAACCTTTGATTTATAAACTTGCCCACACAAGCTTATAGACCAAGGGGTCGTTTTGCAGGTCCTAATGTATAAGCGTCTCATACCACTTATACTTTAGGTGTCAGGGTTTAATGAAACGATTATGCTATGACATGCTAGTGGGTATGATGAACCATGAAAGTGCAACTCACACACCCGACTCTGTGCACACAAACCTTTAGTTCCCCCTTTCGGAGCCGTTACCTCCCAGGATACCTCCGTAGTGGCGGACGGAAGCGGTGGGTTGGGCCTCGCCCACCTCAAAACCAGTAAAAGCACCACTGGTCTGACCTATCGTACGCCTCAACGCTTGGTGCACTAAGCGGACGCCTGCGTACTCTTGCCGGCTGGCGCACCGGACTTCTGTTGGCGAAGTTCTAATCACCCTGCCGAGTCAACGTTATCGGTGTCGGTGCAATCGAACTCCCCGATATCGAAAGACCCACCACCTTAACTTTTCCTATTTTATGCACATGCAAGTTTAATCGTAAACACACCAAAACCGAGCCGAAGCTCCCCGGACCAGAGCGTCCGTCTCCAAACCAACCGAGCCGAAGCTCCCCTCAATCCTCCTGTGCCAACAGTGTTTGTGAAAAGTGTAGCCCTAGTTACTAAGTTACTCTTGCCAGTTCGTTATTACAGTTTACGTTAGCCCAGGACTGCCCCCGGTATTCCCCGTGAAGGGCTCTCAAGGGGCACTAGGAACCAAGACGGCGGCATTACGGTCCGAAGTTCCCTTTCGCAAGGCACTTATTATTATTGGTTTATCTCCCTTAGCCCGATTCCCTTCTCATATTACGATAGACTATCCTAGGGTAGTTTTTAACCTTCCTCTCTTCGGGAAAAGCGATCTTTCGCCGAACCCGAGCACCTCTTAACTCTAACTATCACCACTTCTTGCTATCCTTTTTATCTTCCTATTGCGATTTCCTCCACTATTGCCCACCCAAACAAAATGAATTATATAACTCCAATGTCTTCCTCAGATCATGTCTTATTTCAATTCACAATAGCTATATGCGAACCGACCTAGACTTCATGTCGGACCGGTTAGGCAACGATCCATTACTCATCCAAATGCCCTAAATTATTTACTGGAGACTTACCATGATATAAATGACCTAAGTCCAGAAAATGGAAATTTTCTTAATTTATTTGGCTTTTAATTAAATTCCTCGAAAATCCCATGGGCTACCGGTTTGAACATGAACTACCTTAAGTTCTCATGCAAGAGGTCCAGCAAATTTATGATAAATACTAGGTTATCTCAATAGGTTAAATCCTAAGTATCATAATTTTTCTTTCATTAAAAGGGCATGAAAACTATTTTTTAAATAATCTCTAACTTTTGTTGTTTATGAATCAAGTACAGAAAATATTCTTCCAAAAATTATAAATAATTTATGCCATGCAGATAAAGGCCTAAAATTAGTACTGGCCAAGTCTCATAATTTTCCAGCAAGTATTTTATCCATAATTAATTTTTAAACATAAGAGCCCTTTCTATCATCTGTGAATAAAGTACTAGATTTACTCAACATAAAATTCTATGAAAATCCAGAGATCCATGTTCTACTAGTCAAGATCTAAATCCAGAATTTTAACTGATTATAATTAATTTAAAGCCTCCAAATAAATGAAACAACAAGTCGGGCAAATAATCCTTTAACACATGAAGTATAATAATTAACAATCATAAAATTCCAGGAAAATTATCATAAGTCTAAAACATCCTAAAACTCCCTCTCCCCGAGTTTCATAATTTTTGGATTAGATTTAGTGCTTAAAATATCTAAAATACATATTAATCCTAAAGCTAAATCTCAACTTCCGAGGTACCTAATTACCTTCAATGCCTTCACCATTTCAACCAGAGAGTTTTCAGCATATCAAGCCACTCTCCTCCAAATTTCAAGGGCATACAAGAGCTTTTGCTCCTATGTCCTTCACAAACCTCAAACTACCACACACTGGGTTTGAGCCGATCTCTTAGGGTAAAATCCACCCTAATCCACACCATGTTACCCAAGAGGGTAGACATAGACTCAACAAATTAGTGGCCACAACTTCAGCCTCATTTGAGGAGATTTGTCCACTCCATTTCCAATTGTACTTTTCCCCAAAGTACCCCTCACCAAGACCTATCTAGGACTTGATACTTCCCTATTCAAAACTCGACCAATTGAGTTGAAATTTTGTACAGATCTTAACATTGATGCCAGGGACCACCACCCAAAATTTGGGGGAGTTTGGACTTAATCTCATCTCCTAATTAATTTTATAATGTTTATTAAAATTTTACAAAAAATTTAGGCAAAAGTTCTCCAAAAATTCTCATTTTTGAACAGCCTCTCGACATACCTATTATAGACCTCCAGCCCAAATTTCAAGTCATTTGGACATGTTATGAGCCATGGGCAACCATTTCAATTTCTGGTTAGCCTAGGTCTTGATCCCACCAAAATGAGTGCTGTGGTCAAACCACTCACCCAAAATGAATAAAATCAATTTCAAATTAAAGTAGACCCAGAGGGCTACAACTTTTGTGACTGGTCATTTTTCCTAATTCGGCCTCTAAGTGCCTCGTTTTGCAGCCTCAAAGTACATTCAAATAATCTATTTTTCCATTATGTAATATATAATAATCCATGTATTATAATATTGATTTTACTGTTCATCTTCTTCATGAACCCGAAAACAGATAGAAAGCCATTTTTCCTGTAAGTATTCCGTGATCCGTCGCCGGCCGTACGGTCACTTCCCTGGCCAGCCACCACCACCACCACCTCCGTTGAGGCGATGGCTAGCGGTCGGCGGTGGTTTGGCCGCCGGAGGTGGCGGTTTCTGGCGAACTCAAAAATACCATTTTCATGGTTTTCCCATGAAAACGAGAGACGGGTCTGGCTCCGTTGAGCGCAAACTTCTTTTCTAAGAATCCTAAGATCTACCCATGAAAAAGAAGGAGCAGAGGAGGACCTTGTTCGCGGTTTGAAGGCGAGAAGAACGACGGGGTGCCATGGCGCGGAGGTGGCGTTGCTGAACTTCTTCTACAGCAAGAACAAGGCTCTGATCCGATTACTTGAGCGTGTAACCTTCTCCTCTTGCCCCAAGTGGGCTTTTATAAGTCAGAAAGTGGGAAGATGAATGGGTAAAGCCTTAATGGCCATGAAGGTTCTTCCCCTTAACGCTTCGGTTATGATGAAGGGATAAGAAGCGGTGGAAACTGAACAGGTGTGTCCAGCTGGCGGCTTCCTATTGGATCATATCTTCCTCATTTATTATATTATTACAAAAGTAAAACGACCTGAAATTACTCCTGGTGTAACTTCCCACACCCGCATTTATTTCCACGCATGTTAAAATAATTTCGGGCGTGAACCGTCGTTTCGGCCAATGTCACGGGCGTGACACATGGGTCACGGGCGTGACAGGCCCGGATAGCCAATTCTGGGCTCGACGATCATCGAACTGAGATCGACGATCGTCGATGGATGGTCACGGGCGTGACACCTTGGGTCACGGGCGTGATAGGCCCGTGTGGTAAATTCTGGGCCGACGATCGTCGATTTGAGATCGACGGTCATCGAATGGTGGTCACGTCCTAGGTCATGGGCGTGACACTTATGTCACGGGCGTGACATGCCCGGGCCGCAAGGTCGACGATCGTCTCACGGCGATCGACGATCGTCGATGGGGTCATGCCCTTAGTCACGGGCGTGACACCTTGGTCACGGGCGTGACATGCCCAGACAGCACGTTCGACGATCGTCTCGTGGAGATCAACGATCGTCGAAGTAGTCACGCCCAAGTCACGGGCGTGACGGGTCGGTCACGGGCGTGACCAACCCGTGACCCGAAAATATTGATCGCTCTATTTCGAATTTTGGGCTTCCTAGGGTTCTGTTACGACCAAACGACTCCTAGGGGTCTAGCCGGAAATGGGATGTTACACCCCCGGCCCGCCACACTGACCACGCCATCGTCCTTCAACCGGGCAAGACCGCGGTATCCGTCTGTCCGTATCGGTACGGTCACGTTCAGAAAGACGAGATTGAACGGCTCGTCCGGGAAATGCTTATGGGAGGCCTCGTCTAGCCTAGCGCGAGCCCTTTTTCCAGCCAAGTACTTCTCATTCGTAAGAAGGATGGCAGCTGGCGCTTCTGCATCGATTATAGGGAGCTCAAAAAGGCAACCTTCCCTGACAAATACTCGATTCCCGTCATTCAAGAGCTTCTGGACGAACTCCACGACGCCACCTTCTTCACTAAGCTGGACCTGCTGGCCGACTATCATCAGATCCGGGTCCGGCCGGAAGACGTGCCCAAGACCGCGTTCCAGACTCACGACGACCATTTGAGTTTCGAGTGATGTCGTTCGGCGTGACCAACACCCCGACCACCTTTCACGCTACCATGAATGAAATTTTTTGGTCGGTACTCCGTGAACATGTTCTTTTTTTTTGATGACATCTTAGTGTACAACTCTACTTGGCAGGCGCACCTCTAACATGTCCAAGCCACCCTCCTCACACTCTGTCTTCACCATCTCGTGCTGAAATGCAATAAATGCACCTTCGGCTCTTGGACGGTGAGCTACTTGGGTCATACTATCGCGACCAATGGGATGGGTATGGATGAGGACAAGATTCTGGCAGTGCTCCGATGGCCCACTATAACGCCCCCAGTTTTTCTGTGTTTTGTTTGATCATTGTTTGGCATTACGATGACGCATTTTCGGCCTTTTGCCATTGTTAGAGCATGGTCTTAGCTCTTTAGGTTCCTATAGTGGCCTATTTGTAGCCTGTTTGCAAGGTTCCCCAGCTAGCCGGATGTAACGCCCCCGATTTTTCTGAGATTATTTAAATTCTAGTTTGGCGTTACGTCGACGCATTTTCTTGGCTTGCGCCATCTGTGGAGTATGGTCTTAACTCCTTAGAACTGGGTGCCCTATTTTATAGCCTGTTGGCAAGATCTCCCTAGCAAGCCGAGTCGTTTTGGGTGACCCGGTGTGGCCTCTCGGGGGATGCTTGTGTTTTGGCTTCGGGAGGGTATAACTCGAGTTCTGTTCAGTGAAAGTTAGTTTTGACTTCGTCGTTGTGTTCGTAGCATGGATATTTAGCTACGGTGCGAATTTCGTCGAATTCCGAGATAGTTTGGTTTTCGCGTCGCTTTGGGTGTGCCATTAGTAAAGACTAGAAGAAATTCTCTTTTTTTTTATTTAAGGAGAAGGCGGTTGGGTTCGGTTTTGCTGAACCGATGCTTTAAAGCTTATATAAAAGCCTTATTATGAAGTGGCGGGCCCACTTCTCCTCTCTTCTTCTCCCCAAGATCGAAACCGCTGCTCCTGTTCGCGGAAAACAGAGGAAACCGTCGGACCTGCTTCTCCTTCGGACGGCGATTTTGGGAGTGTTCGTGGACGGATTTCGATTCCGAAAGCGGCGTTGTCTTGCTCTCGCTCAGATCTTCGTTTCGACGGTAAGAGGTTTGCATGTTTTTTGTGGAGTTTTAGGAGACTTGGATTTTCGGTTTCTTGTGGTTTCCGTCATTTAAGTGCGGGTTTGCTTGATAGCTCACTCAACGCCAGAGCTGTTCTTGCAGAGGGAGTTGGGTGAGTGATTCTCACTCAACGCCATGGCTGTTCTAGCGCTGAGTGAGGCAAACTCACTCAACGCCAAGGTCTGGTTAGGCGTTGAGTGGGTCCCACTCAATGCCAAGCCGTGTTGAGTGATTTCAACACTTTTCCTCTTCCTCGATTTTTGTTCCCGAGTGAATTCCTTGATTATATTTGTAGTATCTTTGTCGGCCATGTTTTTTCTTTCCTAAAGACCGAATCGTGGGTCGTGGTTAGTAGTAGTGGTTTGAAGCTCTTCATGGGGGAGGTGTTGTGTAATTTAGCCAAGGCCACCCTTATTCTTCTATCTTGCTCCAGGCATGGGCTGGGCAAGGGGGTGGAAGGTCCCTTGTGCTTTCACATGTAGACCCTTGAGCTTGTTGGCTTGGAAATAGATGTTGGGGGACTGAGTTTGCCTCCAACATGGATCCATATTATTTGTTTTTGCTACTACCATCTCCCACGGCTTAGGGTGTTAGGTGTTTCTTCCTTGGTAGATTGCCGCATTTTGGGCTCTTGAAAGCCTAGTAGACCCTGCAGGATGTAGTTTCTGGGCAGGGTTGATGTTGTTTCCTCGTACGTAGTGCATTCCTTGTTGTCTTGCCTTGGGGCAGTTGTGAATTTTACTGCTGTGTGTTTTCCTCTTTCACTTACCCCCCCTAGTTGACACTTTCATGCTGTTCTTTCTTATTTTGCTTGCTGAGGTATTCTTTCTTCTTTTGAATGCCTCAGGTTCTGAGCAGTAGCCAGTTTGGTGGCTAGGTTGCGGTGGTGTTGCTGGTGGTCTAATTGACCTTGGAGATTCTGTTGCTTGTTAGTGAGGTAGTTTTTCTGTACTTTTCTTACAGACATACATAATTGCCTTTGGGTTCGTGTCAGGTTGTTTGCGCCCACTAGTAGTTTTTACCTTTGTACTAGATATATTACTTTTGCTGCTACCATTTTCTGGAGATAATCTACTTGCTCTGGGGAGGATTTATGCTAGGTTGCTAGTTATTTTAAAACTACAATTATTATTATTATAAGATTATTGCATGATCAACATGTTTTATAAAGGTAAATCACTATTTTCCAAACAACGTATAAAGATCGTTTCCTTATATATAATATAAATTAAATGTGGAGTCTTGCATGACATAAGTGGACCTCTTAGGGCTCTTATGAACTTCTTAGGATGTCAAACCTGAATAAAATATTTTTCTGCAGCGCTTAAGTATAGTTTTTAACTGTGGACTAGGTGATCCACCGAGCTGAGGGATACGGCCTCTAAAGTATAACTGATTTTCTAATCATTAAACTCATAAATTTCTTTCATAAAGTGTAGTAGATGGTTTTGCCTGAGCGTCAGAAGTTATCCCCTGCTTGACGTGGCATCATGACGCGCGTTTTCTCATACTCTGATAATTCTTTAATTCGGAGAAAATGCGGGTTGTGACAGTTGGTATCAGAGGGAGGTTGCTTGACAAGTTTGTCGGGCAACCTTCCTTTGATTGCTTTAGTAGTTCAGCATCATGTCATTCACACACCAATATGTCATCAGCACGTCTTGGCAAAAGCACGAATACTACACTCATAGCATAACATAAAGTATACAGGGCATATTAAGTTGTATGGGATGCATAATATGTGTTCGTATATGGATCCACCATAGGGGCAATATGTGAGGGTTATGTAATATGGGATGCATAACCTCACCACGTGGCTGTGACTAACACGTTTTCTTTTCTTCGTTGCATGCGAATGTTATGTAGTATGGGATGCAGAATATTTTCATGCGTACGCCGCTCATAACATGCATTAGGGCCTTTTTAGAATGCATAGAACAAACATGCATAACATAACATTGCATAAGCACAACGTGCCAAGCTAAAGACTGACAGGATGACATATGTACACACATAAGTTTTCGAGTCAAAAATAATATAAAGTCATGCATTCCCGATCTAGGCACAAGAATTAGTATGGTGGTGGTTAACTATCCTAGGTTAGGGCATAACATTATTTCTTTTGTAAAAAAATAAACTCCCAGAGCAAGTTTAGCAGCTTTAAGTTCATATCTATATATGTATTGTCTGTACTTATAGTTGGGTCTAGCCATTGTACTAAGATCTAACTAATGTAGCTTTGACTTTAGGATGGCGAGACATCCTTCAACTAGATCGACTCCTCTGTCTGAGGGTGAGTCATCTGGAGCTCAGAATGATGTGGTAATCAAAAGCTTGCGGTAGAGTAACGATTCCTTGAGCAGGCAGTTGGTGGAGGTACGAGCCCACATCCAGTCTTTGGTAGCAGTTGTGGTAGGACAGACTCAGGGAGTACAAGGCCCTACAGGGGGGATTGCTGTTCCTCCCCCTCCTACACTCTTAAGACCTCCAGTGGTGGTGCCAGCGGAGATGGCCTTCATCTCGCAGTTTCAGAGGCTGAGCCCTCCCACTTATGACGGGAAGGCAGATTTCATGGTGATAGACGACTGGCTGATCTCCATGGAGGAGATGTTCTCGTACTCAGGGATTGTAGACGATCAGAGGGTGATGTTAGCCGCCTATCAGCTTAAAGGTTTGGCTAAGAATTGGTGGCTGAGAGAGAAGGAGAGCTTGGTAGCTGGATGCTCTCAGGAGGTGTTCAAGGAGATGCTATTGAGGAAGTTCTTACCCTCGGTCGAGCGTGACCGCCTCATGAAAGAATTCCTCCATCCGAAGCAAAGGCAACTCACGTTGGGTGAGTATGAGATAGAGTTCAGCAAGCTGAGCCATTTTTCCCCTGGATTGGTCAGCATTGAGGCTGATCGAGTTAAGTGATTTCTCGGTGGTTTGAGGAGTGAGGTGCAGCAGTTGACCAGTGCTTATGGGTAAGAGACTTATGTAGAAGTGGTGGAGGCTGCTTTGAAGGTGGAGGCTATTGAGATCGCGAAGAGCAGAGGACAACAAAGTAAGAAGGATAAGAGGAAGTCTGTGGAGGAAAAGAAACCCCAGGTACGCGGTGCGGTTCCTGGAAAGAAGAGCAAAGTGGTGTGCAGTTTCTGTTGCCGGTCAGGCCACCCTTTCGAGAGATGTTTCAAGAGGGCAGCAACTCAGAGGAAGGAGCAGGTTCATGCGATTCAGGGTGCTTCTAGGAGAGATGTCTCCTGTTCTGTTTGAAAGCGACCCGGGCATGATGCTGCCCAGTGCTTGTCCAAGGATAAGGTCTGTTTTCAGTATGGGCAGAAGGGACACATCAAGTCTAGGTGTCCTCAGGTCCAGCCTGCTCTTCATGCAGTTCCTCTTCAGGCATTACCTCCACCTCAGCGTGTGGACAAGGGAAAGGGAAAGCTGAACATGATCTCTTCTGAGGAGGCTGAAGCTTCGACTCAGGTCATCTCAGGTTAGTTCTCTTTCCATCCTGAATGTTTTGTTCTTGTCTTGCTAGAATGTTTGTAGTATTGTTGTGGTAGTTCCTTAGTTATATATGTTCCTATAGGGAAGTTTAAGGTGAAGAACCGCTAGGCGCGTGTTCTGTTTGACTCTGGCGCTACCCACTCATTCGTGGCTAGAGCCTTTGTAGAGCGACATCGGTTGACTTTAGATCGAGTTCGGGATACCTTTCGTGTCAAGTTCCCCTCTAGTGAATCTGTGCTGTAAGATTTGGGCGTGTTAGATTGCCCTGTATTGTTGGGGGACTTCCTTACAAAGGCAGACCTGAAGATGATTGATATGGAGGACTTCGATGTTATTTTGGACAAGGACTGGCGGTTTAGGTATGATGCAGTCATTCAGTGCAAAGGGAAGCGCTTGGACTTCATCAGGGACGACGGTCAGCCCGAAAGCGTGTATGCAGATCTGAGCCAGGATTCTCCTTTCATCTCTGCGGTATGTGCTCAGAGGTTTTTTCTTTCGGATTGTTTTGCTTGTTTGGTCTCGGTGGTTGGGACCGCTGTTAGTGTACCGCGCTTAGAAGAGATTCCAGTTGTTCGTGATTTCGCCGATGTTTTTCCTGATGAGCTTCCTGGTCTTTCTTCCGAGCGGGATGTTGAGTTTATGATCGATTTGGAGCCGGGTACGCATCCTATTGCTAAGGCGCCATACCGGATGGCCCCTTGAGAGCTAGAGGAGTTGCGAGTCCAGTTAGATGAGTTGTTGGCGAAAGGGTTTATCATGCAGAGTTCGTCACCTTGGGTTGCTCCTGTTCTATTTGTGAAAAAGAAAGATGGGTCAATGCGGCTTTGCATCGACTATAAGGAGCTGAACAAAGTCACAGTTAAGAACAGGTACCCTCTGTCGAGGATCAATGACGTGTTTGACCAGTTGCGCGGTAGCAAGTTCTTCTCCAAGATTGATCTTCGTTCAGGCTATCATCAGCTTAGGATCCGTGAGGCAGATATTCCACGAACTGCGTTTAGATCGAGGCATGGACATTTTGAGTTCTTAGTGATGTCGTTTGGGTTGACCAACGCTCCATCAGCGTTCATGGATATGATGAACTAGGTGTTCAAGGATTTCTAGATAAGTTCGTGGTGGTCTTCATCGATGACGTGTTGGTTTATTCTCGCAGTGCTGAGGAGCATGAGCAGCATCTGCGCTTGATTCTATTGGAGTTGAGGAACCATAGGTTATTCGCCAAGTTAAGCAAGTGCGAATTTTGGTTGCCTCAGGTCTCATTTCTAGGCCACGTGGTGAATAAGGATGGGATCTCAGTCGACCCAGAAAAGATCGCAGTAGTGATGGATTGGAGTAGGCCGGACACGCCTAAGGAGATCAGGAGCTTTCTAGGGTTGGCCGGCTACTACAGGAGGTTCGTGGAGGGTTTTTCTACCCTAGCTGCACCTTTGACCAAGCTGACTCAGAAGAGCGTGGCTTTTGTTTGGAGCGAGAAGTGCGAAGCAGCCTTCCTGGAGTTAAAGAGGATATTGTGCACTGCTCCCGTTCTGACCCTGCCTACTGAGGGTGTGGATTATGATGTATACGTGGATGCTTCGCATGTAGGTCTGGGATACATATTAATGCAGGTTGGTAAGGTGATTGCCTATGGGTCAAGGCAACTGAAGACTCATGAGAAGAATTAACCTACGCATGACCTCGAGTTCGCAGCGGTTATTTATGCGTTAAAGCTGTGGAGACACCTACTTTATGAGGCTCAGTGCAAGATCTTCACCGACCATAAGAGCCTGAAGTACGTGTTCATGCAGAAGGAGTTAAATCTGCGCCAGCGTCGGTGGCTAGAGTATGTGGCCGATTATGATGTAGAGATCCAGTATCATCCAGGCAAAGCCAATGTGGTGGCCGACGCCCTGAGTCGTAAGACGGGAAAGATCTTTAATCTCACTGCCGATCGTTTAGTGGAGGAGTTCCTCCTTATGGATATATTAGTGGGATGCTGTGGCTTGCAGAGTAGTTTGTCAGTGGTAGAGCCGTCTTGGATTTCTTTGACCAGACTGCACCAGAAGGATGACCTGAATCTTCTACACTTATTCTCCAGGACTGAGAGAGGAGAGTTGCCGGATTATTCTATCGATGATGCGGTAACATTGAACTACCGCAGCAGATTTTGCATCCCTGCGGTTGGGGACATTCAGGGTATGGTTTGCAGAGAGGCTCATGGATCCAGCGTTGCCTACCATCCAGGATCTACAAAGATGTATCGTGACTTAAAGTAAATTGCCTGGTGGTATGCCATGAAAGGAGATATAGCCCGATTTGTTGCGGAGTGCCACACTTGCAAGCGAGTGAAGGCCGATTATGGAAGGCCTGGTGGCAAGTTGACTCCGTTAGAGATCCCGACTTGGAAGTGGGAAAGTATATCTATGGATTTAATCACGGGTTTACCGCGATCCCCGAGGGGATTTGATTCTGTTTGGGTCATAGTGGATAGAATGACGAAGTGTGCTCACTTCGTGCCATATAAGATCAATTACCCGATGAATAAGATAGCGGAGTTGTACTTGAATGAAGTCATCCGACTGCACGGTGTGCCGGTTAGCATCATTTCTGATTGAGACTCCCGGTTTACTTCTCGTTTTTGGCAGAGTCTGTAGGAGGGTTTGGGTACGGATCTCAGGTATTCTACTGCGTACCACCCACAGACTAATGGGAAGACGGAGCGGGTGAATCAGATAGTTGAGGATATGATCCGATGCTATATTTTAGACCACGGTGGAGCGTGGGATGAGCGGCTGCGACTTATGGAATTTGCATACGACAATAGTCATCAGGAGAGCTTGCAGATGGCTCCGTTCGAAGCCTTGTATAGGAGGCACTGCAGAACTCCGTTGCTTTAGGCTGAGGCTAGTTAGAGACCTTTGTTGGGTCCTGATGCGCTCGAGGAAATGGAAGTCGCAGTGAAGCTTGTGGTAGGGCTTAGTTCCAGTTGAGTGCTTTTGCGGGTGGGTCCGAGAGAGAGAGAGAGTGAGGGAGGAAGTTGTGGTAGGGCTCTGGTTAGAACCAGTCTTGGTAGACTCTCGGGTTTTTGTGTTGAGTGTGGTGCACACGCTCAAAGCCAAAAGCCGCCCGGACTTAGAGTTGAGTGTGGTGCACACACTCAAAGCCATGGTTTGGTCTGTTCCTTGCGGCTGAGTGGTAGGGTAATTGAGTGAGAATTTTCGTCTAAGTCAAAATCGACGGGAATCACCAAGTGATTCCCGCCAATTTCGACGTGTATCGTTAGTGATTCCCATCGATCGGCGAGAATCATCCTTGATTCCCGCCGATTCGGCGAGAATCATTCTGGATTCCCGCCGATCGGCGAGAATCATCCTGGATTCCCGCCGATCGGCGAGAATCATCCTGGATTCCCGCCGATCGGCGAGAATCATCCTGGATTCCCGCCGATTCGGCGAGAATCAGACGGCATTCCCGCCGACCTCCTCTTATTGGCGATGGTTTAGGGTTTTCCTGCGGGAATGAACCTTGGCGTAGAGTGAGTTGACCTCACTCAACGCCAAAGTTGCTTTGGCGTTGAGGGAGGTGGACTCACTCAACGCCACTGTTGGGTTTTTGTGGTTTTTCTAAAGGCATTGAGGGAGTGGACCTCACTCAATGCCATAGCTGTTTTGGCGTTGAGTGAGGTTAGTTCACTCAACGCCGCTGCCTCTTTTGCTGAAGGCGTTGAGGGAGTGGACCTCACTCAACGCCATGGCTGTTTTGGCGTTGAGTGAGGATAGCTCACTCAACGCCAGAGCTATTCTTGCGGAGGGCGTTAGGTGAGTGATTCTCACTAAACGCCATGGCTGTTCTGGCACTGAGTGAGGCTAACTCACTCAACGCCAAGGTCTGGTTAGGCATTGAGTGGGTCCCACTCAATGCCAAGCCATGTTGAGTGATTTCAACTCTTTTCCTCTACCTCGATTTTCGTTCCCGAGTGAATTCCTTGATTATATTTGTAGTTTCTTTGTCGGCCATGTTTTTTCTTTCCTAAAGGCCGAATCGTGGGTCGTGGTTAGTAGTGGTGGTTTGAAGCTCTTCATGGGGGTGGTGTTGTGTAATTTAGCCAAGGCCACCCTTATTCTTCTATCTTGCTCTAGGAACGGGCTGGGCCAGGGGGTGGAAGGTCCCTTGTGCTTTCACATGTAGACCTTTGAGCTTGTTGGCTTGGAAATAGAGGTTGGGGGACCGAGTTTGCCTCAAACCCGGATCCATGTTATTTGTTTTTGCTACTACCATCTCCCACAGCTTAGGGTGTTAGGTGTTTCTTCCTTGGTAGATTGCAACATTTTGGGCTCTTGGAAGCCTAGTAGACCCTGCAGGATGTAGTTTCTGGGCAGGGTTGATGCTGTTTCCTCGCACGTAGTGCATTCCTTGTTGTCTTTCCTTAGGGCAGTTTTGACTTTTGCTGCTGTGTGTTTTCCTCTTTCACTTACCCCCCCTGGTTGACACTTTCATGCAGTTCTTTCTTGTTTTGTTTGCTGAGGTATTCTTTCTTCTTTTGAATGCCTCAGGTTCTGAGCAGTAACCAGTTTGGTGGCTAGGTTGCGGTGGTGTTGCTCGTGGTCTCTGAAAGTCCACCTAGTGTCAACTATGTTCACCTATGGGGGAGGGGATTAGGTGACTCTGCAGCGTAGTTGCGGAATTAAAGTTTTACCTGCATAAGAAAACAAAACAACCAAGCACACAAGGAACACAGACAATATATAGTGGTTCCCCGATTTGGGTACGTCCACTTTCCCCCTTCGACCTATCTCCCAACACGGGACGACTCGGTCACTTCACCAACAGGATTGAAATCCAATCCTTGCACTAACGGAAGGAACCCTTCCACACGTAGGAGTCAACAATCCCACAATCCGGGTTGCACCCAACCCTTACAACTAGGGACCAATCGGTCCGTTACAAGGAAATTAAAAATTAGCTTGTAAGAAATACAAACAACGTTTGGAGAGAAGGTGACCCTCTTCGTTTGACGACGTGCTCTTGAAGTCAACGAAGAGTGCACAGCCCTAGATCTCACTTGGAGTGAATCTTTCCCGAGACCGGCGGCGGCTTGAGGCGGCGGCAACGTTCTCGGAATCAGCAGCGGAGACGAAGAGCAGCAGCAGTGCCAACTTGATTCAAACTTCGTAGCAAAGGAAGCAAGATCTTCCAACGGTCACACAAGGATCGATCGTCTCGATCGATTCGGAAGGGGAAAGATTTTCCCGATCAACGAATCAAGAGACAAGGGATCTCTCGTTAGACGCGTGAGACGCTATGCTAGCCTAAGCTTCTATCGCCGGGAGATCTGGAAGAACCTAAGATCAGCTGCGGCGACAACCGTACGAGCGGCGGAGATGACCGGCGGAGCAAGATCGCGAGATTAGGGTTTGTCGTCGGCCGCTCATTGTTTTTGAAATACCGTATGTCCGTCCTCTTTACTGTTCACAAATACAGTGTATATATACCTTAGGTCAAGAAGATGACCGTTGCGGGTCCCACCAAAGTAAGGACCAAAGTCCGGTTCAAACAGCTGCAGGTAACTTGGACCGGTCCAGAACTTTCAGAAAAATTGCCAAGTCAAATTCGGCGAGAGTCATAGGTGATTCTCGCCGAATCGGCGAGAATCACTTATGATTCTCGCCGACTTCTATTTAGCCGAAATCTGACTGCATAGATACAGAAGCCGGGAGAATCGGCGGGAATCACACTTGATTCTTGCCGATTCGCCAAGAATGCAAAGTCATTCTCGACGAATCGGCGAGAATCACTTAGTGATTCTCGACGATTCTGCCTTAGAAAAATTTCTGGCGGTGTCGAAACTGCCGGCTCCAACCGGCGAGAATCAGCTAGTGATTCTCGACGACTCGGCGAGAATCATTAGTGATTCTCGCCGAATCGGCGAGAATCACATAGTGATTCTCGTCGATTTGTACTTAGGCTATTTCTCCTCTTTCTTTCCTTGAGCTGGTCTTTGCCCCATCCTTGCTCCTTGTCTGCTCTTGCTTTATCATAGCCCTGTACTTGAAATTAAGTACACCCCAATAGAGAGAGTACACGTAGGCCAACACACTGATCTGCGCAACGAGGGATTACGTTGCACAGACCCGTGTATATTGACCCACTGCACCCTGACATTGGTGTATACTTAGCATGGAATGTCTGTAAGTACAACTAGAAATATTTCATCAAATACATTGTCTATTTACCTTGGCTTGCACAGGGGCTTCTTCAAATCAGGTACATTGTGGATGCAATACCCAACAATCTCCCCCTATTTGAAGAAGCCTAAACCCTACAAGCTAAGGTGAATAGAGCATATAGGAATGAAAAACCGAAACTTAAAAGTGAGGTGATAGGGATAAGCATTACCCGTTACTTGAGAGCAAACTAGAGCATTGAGCTACCTTAGCCTTAGCCGAGAGGGTAATCTCCCCCTTTTCGGCTTCTGCAAATTTGGGTCTGGTGCACCGGACACCATGCTCCCCCTCAGTTTGTGCACTTATGTTGTCACTTGAAATGCTGGCAGATGCTCCCCCTAGAGGTATGAGCCAGGAGCGTCTGGAGTCTTTATTCTTCATAGTTGAGCATCCCCAATTCAGTTTTGAAGAGACTGAACTTGGCCTCGTCTAAGGGCTTTGTGAAAATATTTGCAATCTGCTTGTCCGTGGGGACATAGCAGAGAGAGATGTCCTTGTTCTCCACGTGCTCCCGAATGAAGTGGTAGCGCACTTCAATATGCTTCGTTCTGCTATGCGATACTGGATTGTTTGCGATGGCAATTGCACTTGATGAGTCGCAGTACATGGGTACTTCCTTGAACTAAAGATCATTGTCTGCTAACTGGTTTCTTATCCATAGGAGTTGTGCGCAACAGCTCCCTGCCGAGATGTACTCAGACTCTGTTGTGGAGGTTGCAACACAGTTTTGCTTCTTGCTGTTCCAGGAGATAAGCCTTCTTCCGAGGAATTGACACGTCCCGGAAGTGCTTTTCCTGTCATCCCTACTCCCTGCAAAATCAGCATCTGAAAAACCTATTAGCTCGACATCATTGTTTCTCGGGTACCACAAGCCAAGATTGGGAGTACCTTTAAGGTATCTAAGAATTTGCTTTGCAGCGACATAATGAGATTCCTTAGTGTTCACCTGGTATCTGGCACAAACACATGTGGAGAACATGATATCTGGTCTACTGGCAGTAAGGTAGAGCAGGGATCCAATGATGCTTCTGTATTTGGTTTCATCGAAAGGTTTACCTTTCTCATCCTTATCCAGAGACATAGTGGATCCCATTAGAGTCCTCATAGAGGTTGCATTCTCCATTCCGAATTTCTTGAGGAGTTCATTTGTGAACTTCGTCTGAGAGATGAAGATTCCATCCTCAGACTGTTTCACTTGAAGTCCCAAGAAGTACTTCAGCTCCCCCATACTGCTCATTTCAAACTTTCCTTGCATAAGTCTGGAAAACTTTTTGCAAAGATTGTTGTCCGTGGAGCCAAATATAATGTCGTCAACATAGATTTGCACCAGCAAAATCTTGCCTTTGACTTCCCTGAGAAACAATGTCTTGTCTATTTTTCCTCTAGAGAATTTGTTCTCAAGAAGAAAACTAGACAATGTCTCATACCAAGCTCGAGGAGCTTGTTTTAAGCCATATAGTGCTTTATTAAGAAAATATACATGACTAGGATAAGTAGGATTGACAAAACCTGGAGGTTGAGCGACGTATACTTCCTCTTTCAAATCTCCATTCAAGAAAGCTGATTTCACGTCCATCTGATAAACTGTGAATCCTTTGTGGGAGGCATAAGCTAGGAATAGCCGGATAGCTTCGAGCCGTGCAACTGGTGCAAACGTCTGGTCAAAGTCAATCCCCTCCTCCTGACGGTAACCTTGAGCCACTAGCCTGGCCTTGTTCTTTATGATGACACCATGTTCATCCAGTTTGTTCCTGAAGATCCACTTGGTGCCAATCACATTCTGCTTTTGAGGTCTGGGCACAAGCGTCCAGACGTTGCATCTTTCGAACTGATGCAATTCATCTTGCATGGCCAAAATCCATGCAGCATCTTTGTTTGCCTCGTCGAACTTCTTTGGCTCAACCTGTGACAGGAAGCTAAGATGCAGAATCTCGTTAATAGTACCTCGTCGAGTTCTGACCCCGTCACGAGGATCTCCGATGATCTGATATCTAGGATGATCCCTCACGTGTCTGAGCTGTAGAAGTCTGGCGTTAGGAGCTTCGACTACTTCTTGGCCATCTCCTTCTTCTAAAGGATTTGCTCCATTTTGATTTTCAACGTCTCCGATCGGTGTAGCAGTGGATACCTTGACGTATGTTGGAGGTGCATCTTTCACGTGCTCATCCAGTTGCAACCCTTCAAGTCTGTCACCTACATCTTCAGGAAGAAGACTAGAAGTCTTATAATTAAGCAAACTTCCTTCATCAAACACAACATTGATTGACTCCTCTACCACTAGGGTTTTCTTGTTGAAAACTCTATAAGCCCGGCTGCGGCTACTATAACCCATAAATATGCCTTCGAAGCATTTTTCACCGAACTTAGTACGCGGGTACTTCCCATTATTCAGTACATAACATTTGCAGCCAAAGATCCTCAGGTAGGACATGGTTGGTTTCTTGCCTTTCAGTAGCTCATAGGGAGTCTTACGATGGCTTTTGTTAATCAATGCCCGGTTTTGTACATGACAAGCCGTATTGACAGCCTCGGCCCAGAAGTATTCTGGGAGAGAAGCGTCATTCAACATTGTCGTGCTTGCCTCAATGAGTGTTCTATTTCTCCTCTCCGCCACTCCGTTCTGTTGAGGAGTGCGAGGGGAGGAGAATTCGTGAAAGATACCAAGTTCTTCACAGAACTCTGTCATAGCCCCAGACTCAAACTCTGTTCCGTGGTCACTTCTGATTTTGACCACGGAGCAGTTAAGTTCGTTCTGTATCTGCTTGACAAAATTAGTGAAGATGTCAAACGTATCCGACTTGCGTTTTAAGAAGAACACCCACGTAAACCGAGAGTGATCATCTACAATCACTAGCGTATACGACTTCCCTCCTAAGCTATGAACTTGCATAGGACCAAACAGGTCCATGTGCAGAAGGTAAAGACATCTGGAGGAATCTTTGTCTGGGATGCTCTTAAAGGTAGCCCGAGTCTGCTTGCCCATTTGACATGCAGGACATGGACTATCTTTAATGCACTTAATAATGGGAGCATCCCTTACTAAGTCTTTTGAAAATAGCATATTAATTGTCTTGTAATTAATGTGTGCCAATCTCTTGTGCCATTGTTCGCAAAGAGATGCACTGCCTTTTGCTACTAGGCATACAGGGGTAGAAGAGTCTAAACTAAGAAAGTCTAAACAGAAAATATTTCTGCTCCTAATGCCTGTTAATACGGTCTCCGAAGAGTCACATGATATTATCAGGCATTTATCCTTCCAGAACTTAACGTCATACCCTTTATCACATAACTGGCTTACGCTGATCAGGTTATGATTTAACCCTTCAACATAAGCTACGTCAGAGATAGATAGTATACCGTTGGAAATCATACCGTAACCTCTGGTGACTCCCCTATCAGATCCCCCAAAGATGACTTTGGGTCCATTCTCGACTGGGGTGTACTCCCGCAGCAGGCTTCTTGTCCCAGTCATATGACGGGAGCATCCACTGTCCAAATACCAAATAGGAGTTTTGTTGGCCTTTGGACATCCCTGCAAAACAGAATTAGTTTGCCTTAGGAACCCAATCGAACTTGGGTCCTAGATTTCTTGTTAGCATACTCCCCCTCGATTTGTTGGCCCTATGAGTGGTCGGCCTCGCATTGCTAACATAAGGAGTCTCGTTATACCTTGGATTAAACCAACAATCCACGACAAAGTGACCAATTTTGCCACAGCACCAGCAGTCAAACCTGTTATACTTCCTCTTGGGCGCCTGCTTTACCCTTGAAACGTGGGGTTCAGCTGGGGCCGAAGACCTGGAGGTGGAGGCAATATGATGACCACAGTCACATGACTTCTTCACCTCTTGGCTTTTCAGTGTAACATGTTTGGCCTTAGGTGCCAGTTTACTATTATGGCCGCTAGAGAATTTACCATAATTTCCCAAGTGGATTTCCTCATAGGGTGCCCTGAAGACACTCTCACTGAAGTTACGGGGAAAGGTCCACCCATCATATCGGCTCTTCGGCTTTGCAACCGAGGGCCTGAAGTGATGCCCATATGTTGACTCAAAGTCATGTTGGTTACAGGGAAAGCTAGGCTTTCTGAACTCAACAGGACTGAGTGGGGCCTTTCCTTTCTCATCAGCAGAGGCTTTCTTGGCATCCTTATTCTTTCTCCTGTTCCTGTTTCTCCTGGACGAGGAACCGGACACACCTACATGCCCCAAGCCAGCTCCTTTGGCCTGAGCAGAGAAGGTATCAACTAATGGGAGAACAGTTTTTGGCATAGAGAAGCTCTTGACGATCTTCCTTTCTACCGCAAGTAGTTCTTCCAACTTGTCGACTTCTTCCTGCTTGAGATCAAGGAGCTTAAGAGACTCTGAATGCTTTGAAGTTAGTTCCAAGTGCTCCTGTCGGAGAGAGATCAAACTGGTGATCTCTTCCCTCAGGGATACACTTTCACTTTTAAGGGATTTTACTTCCTTCTTCGCAGCCTTCATTCTCTTTCGACATTCCAGAAAAGTATTGAGCAGAAGCTCATACTTATCGAGAAGCTCAGCTTCACGGGCAGAAGAGCTATCCTCAGCATCATCATCATGAGACTCAGGATCAGAGTCAGAGTCGGAGAGAGGGGTGTGATCTTTTACCTTCCCCGTAAATGGGGGGCAATCTCCTTCTGAGTCAGAGCGACCCATTAGCCCAAAGTAGGCTTCCTCATCATCGCTGGTGTCTGACGTGTCAGATTCACTCAGCGTCTTTGGCTTCTTTGCGATGTAACTCCTCTCCTTCTTCTTGTCTCTTGAGGACCTGTGCTCCTCTCCCTTTCCCTTTTCCCTCTTGCCTTGATGGCAGTCGGCCACGACGTGTCCTGGCTTGTTGCAACCAAAACATATAATGTCAGAAGAGCGGTGTTTATTCGGTTTGGAAACATACCTGTCAGAGGAATAGTTCTTCTTCTGATCCCTTGAGGAGGAGCCGGTTCTCTTTCTCTGATTCCTCAGCTTGAGGAACTTCTTGAATTCCCTTGTGAAAAGGGATAAATCTTCCTCAGATAACTCTAATCCGGAGGAGCTTGGCTCAGAGTCTTCCTCTTCATCCCTCTTCCATGCCCGGGAGGAGGCGACACCCTTGCCCTTTCTGGAGTGAATGGCTTTCAGGGCCACCATCTTTTCCTTGGCCGCGGCTTTCTCTGCTTCCTCTTCAGCCTTCCTTGTGTTCAACTGAAGCTCATAGGACATGAGCTTCCCGAACAGAATCTAAGGGTCAGTTTCCGCAAGTCTGCCAAACTCGCGGATGGCGCAGATCTTTGTGTCCCATTCCTTAGTGAGGGACCTAAGGAATTTATCATTGAGTTCACCGTCAGTGAACACTCTTCCATATCCTTTGAGTGCATTGACGATCTTGAGGAAGTTTTCGAAGGTGACTCCGATCTCCTCCTTTGGCCCTTGTCTGAAGGCCTCATATTTCTGATTGAGGAGGGATCTCCGATCGTCCCTCACTTCATCTGTGCCCTCCATTAAGACAATCAGACAGCTCCAGAGATCCTTGGCTGTCCTGCAATTGCTGAAGTTCTGCATCATAGAGTCGTCAACTGCGCTCACCAGGATGTTCTGAGCTTTCTTGTCGAGTCCGAACAGCACCATTTCGTCCTTGTCCATTTCCGAAAGTTGCTTGGGTACTTTCCTGGTAGGATCAATGGTGGAGGCCTTAGTGGGAATGTAAGGTCCCTCCTCCACTATCATGAAGAGCCGAGGGTCGACCGCTTCCATGTAGAATCTGATTCTTTCCTTCCAGATAGGAAAGTTCAGTCTGGTGCATACTGGGATTTTGCCGGAGTGCTTGAGTCCGTCCATGGAGGGTATCTGTCTGCTTCTTGACACTGGGAGTAGGATTCTACTCAAGGTGTGAACCTTTTTGATGAGCAACCTCCCTCTGATACCACTTGAAAGTCCACCTAGTGTCAACTATGTTCACCTATGGGGGGGGGGGGATTAGGTGACTCTGCAGCGTAGTTGCGGAATTAAAGTTTTACCTGCATAAGAAAACAAAACAACCAAGCACACAAGGAACACAGACAATATATAGTGGTTTCCCGATTTGGGTACGTCCACTTTCCCCCTTCGACCTATCTCCCAACACGGGACGACTCAGTCACTTCACCAACAGGATTGAAATCCAATCCTTGCACTAACGGAAGGAACCCTTCCACACGTAGGAGTCAACACTCCCACAATCCGGGTTGCACCCAACCCTTACAACTAAGGACCAATCGGTCCGTTACAAGGAAATTAAAAACTAGCTTGTAAGAAATACAAACAACGTTTGGAGAGAAGGTGACCCTCTTCGTTTGACGACGTGCTCTTGAAGTCAACGAAGAGTGCACAGCCCTAGATCTCACTTGGAGTGAATCTTTCCCGAGACCGGCGGCGGCTTGAGGCGGCGGCAACGTTCTCGGAATCAGCAGCGGCGACGAAGAGCAGCAGCAGTGCCAACTTGATTCAAACTTCGTAGCAAAGGAAGCAAGATCTTCCAACGGTCACACAAGGATCGATCGTCTCGATCGATTCGGAAGGGGAAAGATTTTCCCGATCAACGAATCAAGAGACAAGGGATCTCTCGTTAGACGCGTGAGATGCTATGCTAGCCTAAGCTTCTGTCGCCGGGAGATCTTGAAGAACCTGAGATCAACTGCGGCGACAACCGTACGAGCGGCGGAGATGACCGGCGGAGCAAGATCGCGAGATTATGGTTTGTCGTCGGCCGCTCGTTGTTTTTGAAATACCGTATGTCCGTCCTCTTTACTGTTCACAAATACAGTGTATATATACCTTAGGTCAAGAAGATGACCGTTGCGGGTCCCACCAAAGTAAGGACCAAAGTCCGGTTCAAACAGTTGCAGGTAACTTGGACCGGTCCAGAACTTTCAGAAAAATTGCCAAGTCAAATTCGGCGATAGTCATAGGTGATTCTCGCCGAATCGGCGAGAATCACTTATGATTCTCGCCGACTTCTATTTAGCTGAAATCTGACTGCACAGATACAGAAGCCGGGGAGAATCGGCGGGAATCACACTTGATTCTTGCCGATTCGTCGAGAATGCAAAGTCATTCTCGACGAATCGGCGAGAATCACTTAGTGATTCTCGACGATTCTGCCTTAGAAAAATTTCTGGCGGTGTCGAAACTGCCGGCTCCAACCGGCGAGAATCAGCTAGTGATTCTCGACGACTCGGCGAGAATCATTAGTTATTCTCGCCGAATCGGCGAGAATCACATAGTGATTCTCGTCGATTTGTACTTAGGCTATTTCTCCTCTTTCTTTCCTTGAGCTGGTCTTTGCCCCATCCTTGCTCCTTGTCTGCTCTTGCTTTATCATAGCCCTGTACTTGAAATTAAGTACACCCCAATAGAGAGAGTACACGTAGGCCAACACACTGATCTGCGCAACGAGGGATTACGGTGCACAGACCCGTGTATATTGACCCACTGTACCCTGACATTGGTGTATACTTAGCATGGAATGTCTACAAGTACAACTAGAAATATTTCATCAAATACATTGTCTATTTACCTTGGCTTGCACAGGGGCTTCTTCAAATCAGGTACATTGTGGATGCAATACCCAACAGTCTCTTTGACCTTGGAGTTTCTGTTTCTTATTAGTGAGGTAGTTTTTCTGTACTTTTCTTACAGACATACATAATTGCCTGTGAGTTCGTGTCAGGTTATTGGTGCCCACTGGTAGTTTTTACCTTTGTACTAAATATATTACTTTTGCTGCTACCATTTTCTGGAGATAGTCTACTTGCTCTGGGGAGGATTTATGTTAGGTTGCTAGTTATTTTAAAACTACAATTATTATTATTATAAGACTATTGCATGATCAGCATGTTTTATAAAGGTAAATCACTATTTTCAAAACAACATATAAAGATCGTTTCCTTATATATAATATAAATTAAATGTGGAGTCTTGCATGGCATAAGTGGTCCTCTTAGGGCTCTTATGCACTTCTTAGGATGTCAAACCTGAATAAAATATTTTTCTGCAGCGCTTAAGTATAGTTTTTAACTGTGGACTAGGTGATCCACCGAGCCGAGGGATACGACCTCTAAAGTATAACTGATTTTCTAATCTTTAAACTCAGAAATTTCTTTCATAAAGTGTAGAAGATGATTTTGCCTGAGCGTCAGCAGTTATCCCCTTCTTGTTGTGACACCGGAGTCTGTTTTGGTGACTCGGCTGAGCCTCTCAGGTAATGCTTGTACTTTGGCTTAGGAGGTGTTAGCCGAGTGTTTGATAATCAGATGTTATTTTTGACTTCGCCGTCGTTTTAGTAGATTGGGTGTTTTGCTACGGTATGAGGTTTGTCGAAATCCGAGATCGTTGGTTTTCGCGTCGTTTCGATGTTTGCTTGATTAGCTAGTGATAGTAACTATTGTTGTGCATGGCTAGGTGGCCGAGCTTTGTAGAGCTTGAGGCGTGTTTGATTGGCTTGTTTTATGGCTATGTGCAGATAGATAATTTTTTTATGTAATATAGTTTATGTGAGATGTATATGTATATATATATATGTAAGTGTATTAGTTAGTTGTCAGCATGGTGGCCGAATTCCCTGATTCAGTTAGTGGCCGAGCTTTTCTTTGTGCTAGAATATTTTATTCGCTATAGGGTAAGTGAGTGGAGGATGTATTAAAAGCTCCAGCTGTTCCCCTCCTCCCCATTTTCCCCATTTCCCGAGCGTTGTTAGCTTCCAGCGGAAGGAAGCGAGAGGGAGGCGGAGGAGCTGCTGCTTTGACCGTCGGTAAGCTGTTGAGTTAGGGCGGGTTTCTCTCGAGTAGCAGCGGATCTGAGCTGCTCTCGCCGTGCTCTTCCTTCCTAGGTAAGTAATTTCGTATTTTGAGCCGTCTATAGGAGCTAGGGTTTCTACAGTCCTTATTCTTCCTCGTTAAAAGCTCCAGGTTTTCCTATATAGGTAGCTGGAGGTGCAGGTGGCCGATCTCTTGCCGCCGGTGCCAAGCTTTTGAGTTTCTGCTGATTTCCCGGAGGTAGAGGCAAGTGGTTCCCTTGCCCTTGCAAAATTATTTCTAACTCTTACCCTATTTTGATTTCTTGTGATATAGCCCTGTTCTCTTTATTTCCTCCTTAGATTTAAATTAAACTTTCTCTCTTATTTATCTCGGCCTGTGACCAGATAATAGCTGGTGTCAGGATAAGGCTTAATTTAGTTGTAATCTTAAGTGTATGGCTGCTGTAGTCGGGTAGGAGGGGTAGGAGAGAGAGTTGGTATAAATTTCCAACTCTCTGGATAAGTGGCATCTAAAGGGTTGGGGTCGGGTTAGCTGATTATTAGGCTAAGTCAAAAGCGTTGAGTGAGAGTACCTCACTCAACGCCTAGACTGTTACGCTTCTGGCATTGAGTGTGGTGCCCTCACTCAACGCAATGGTTGTTTTTACGGCTAAGTGTTTTGGCGTTGAGTGAGTCGGCCTCACTCAACGTCGTGGCTGTTTGGCATTCCGTGTTGTGGACTCACTCAATGCCGCAGCTTTTCCCAGCGGCTAAGTCATTTAGCATTGAGTGAGTCAACCTCACTCAAAGTCGTGGCTGATTTGGCATTGAGTGGGGTGGACTCACTCAACGCCAGCGCTTGTTTTTGCAGCTAAGTCATTTGGTGTTGAGTGATTCGACCTCACTCAACGCCGTGGCTGTTTTGGCATTGAGTGTGGTGGACTCACTCAACGTCATAGCCTATTTTTGCGGTTAAGTCTTTTGGCATTGAGTGAGTCGACCTCACTCAATGCCGTGGTTGTTTTTGGCGTTGAGTGTGGTGGACTCACTCAACGCCAAAGCCTGCTTTTGCGGTTAAGTATTTTGGCATTGATTGAGTCGACCTCACTCAATGTCGTGGCTGTTTTGGCATTGAGTGTGGTAGGCTCACTCAACGACAAAGCCTATTGTTGTGGTTAGGTTGCTTGGCGTTGAGAGGGTGGACCTTACTCAACGCCGAAGATGCTTGGCGTTGAGTGTGGTAACCCACTCAGCGCCGCATCGAGTGAACTCGATGCTTTTGCCTTGGGTTTGTGTGCTTCCTTAGGATTGTTAGTATGGATTTTTCCTTGGGAAGAGTTGGGTGATTGGCTAGTTTTTGCATGCCGACTAGTGGATTATGGCAGGTGGTGTGTTTTTGTGGGCTGTGTAAGGGGTGATTTGTGTGTGCTGAGCTGTGTCCACCACCACCTAGGCCGTGTTGGGCTGGTATGGTTTTGTGTATGGACTTTATAGCTGCCACCATTTGTTTTCACCCTGGAGTGTTTTTGGGTCTGGTTGTTGGTGAGGGCTGTGCCGCCCACTCCGACCCAAGGTTTTCACCACGACCAATAATTCACCAGGACTGGGACTGTTAGTTCCTTTCCTTTCTCTTGACTACTTCTTTTGGCATATGTTTGCCTTGGTGCTGCTGCAGGTTTTTTTTGTAGAGCTTGGTTCTATTTATGTTTACACTTGGTGTGCTTTTACTGCTCTTTTGGCAGAGTTTTACTCTTACTGTCATGCTTTTCTTCTACAAATAGTATTTCTGTTGCAGGATTGGTAAACCCCTTCTTTCATCGCTTATGAATCTAATGCTCCACTTCCTTTGTTTTTTTTGTTGATGCTGAGGTGTTCTTTCTTTGAATGCCTCAGGTTCAGCTTGTAGCCAATTAGACGGCTAGTTCTTTGGTGGAGTGTGCTTGTGGCCTCCTGGGTAGTTGAGGTTGTTGTTCTTCACCTGGTGAGGTAGTTTTCTTCCTTTCTGTATAGACATGCATACTCACCAGTGGGTTCGTGTCAGGTTGTTGACGCCCATTGGTGGCTTACTTATGTTGCTAGGTATGAACTAAAACTACTACTTTTGCCTATTTGAGGTTGTTCATGTGTTTCTGGGAAGGTTTTATGCTAGGTTGCATGTTAGATATTTTAAAACCCTAAAGTATTACTACATGTATCTCATGCACATCATGTTTACCAAACTAAAACACTTTTTTTCCTTAGCGTAAATACTATCTTTTTATATATACTACACCAACCTTAGAGTCGTGCATACCATGAGACGTCCCTCGGGGACACTTATGCTCCTTTAGGATATCAAAACAATTAATTAGAGTATTTTCCGCTGCGAATAAATATATTTTTTATCTTGGACAAGCTGATCCACTGTGCCGAGGGATACGACCATTAAATATCACTAGTTTTCTTTCATATTAAACTATGAATTTTTTCCTTAAAATCTAAAGTCTGGAGTTTGCCTTAGCGTGTACAGTTATCCCCTACACAGCGTGGCATCACGACACGTATTTTCTCTTGCTCTGACACGATTTAATCGTTGAGAAAATGCGGGTTGTGACAGTTGGTATCAAAGGGAGGTTGCTTGACAATTGGTCGGGCAACCTTTCCCTTATTAGTGTTAGTGGTTTAGCATCATACCATACACACACCGATATGTCATTGACACGTCTTGGCTAAAGCACAAACACTACACTCATAAGCATGAAGAAGTATACTGCGCATATTATGTAGTATGGGATGCATAATATGTGTTTGTATATGGATCCTCTATAGGAGGCAACATGTGAGGGTTATGTAGTATGGGATGTATAACCTCACCACATGAATGCGGCTAGCACATTTTCTTTTTTCGTTACATGGAAATGTTATGTAGTATGGGATGCATAACAATTTCATGTGTACGCTACCCATGACATGCATTAAGGTTTTTTTAGAATGCATAGCACAACATGCATAACATAACACATCATCAGCACAACGTGCCAAGCTAAAGATTTTCATGATGACATATGTACACACATGGTTTTGAGTAAAAAAGAATACAAATTCATGCATTCATGGTCTAAGCACATGATTTAGTATGATGGTTGTCAACCATCTTAGGTTAAGCATAAACTCATCATTGTAAAAACAAATCCTAGAGCAAGTTTATCAGTTGAAGTTCATATTTAAGTATATTTGTCTGTACTAGGTAGTTTTGTTCTAACAGTTGGGCTAGGTTCGAAGTCATGCTAATACGATTATAGGATGGCGATGCGTCCCTCGACGAGATCGACTCCCCAATCTGAGGGTGAGTCTTCTGGAGCGCAAAGTGAGGCATTAATTGAAAGTCTGCGGCAGAGTAATGAAGCCTTATCTATGCAAGTGGTGGATATGCAGACTCAGATCCAGTCTCCGATAGCAGTTATGGTGGGACATCCTCCGAGAGTGTCGAACCCTGTTGTAGGCGTAGCTGTTCCTGTTCCTCCTGCTCCCCTGGTACCTCCTATTGTGCTGCCCCCGGAGATGACATTCATATCGCACTTCCAGTGACTTGGACCACCTACTTATGATGGGAAAGCAAACTTCATGGTTTTGGAAGATTGGCTCATAGCAATCGAGGAGATGATCTCCTATTCTGGAGTTACCCCCGATCAGAGGGTGATGATCGCCTCCTATCAGCTTAAAAGATTGGCGAAGAGTTGGTGGCTGAGAGAGAAGGAGAGCTTGAAAGAGGGATGCTCTTGGGAGGCTTTCAAGGAACTGTTGCTAAGGAAGTTCCCGCCTTCGATCGAGCGCGACCGCCTAATGAATGATTTCCTATATTTGAAGCAGAGGCAGCTTACAGTTGCGGAGTACGAGATAGAATTTAGCAAACTGAGCCGGTTTGCTCCCAGCTTGGTGAGTTCCAAAGCGGGTAGAGTTAAGCAATTTCTTGGTGGCCTGAGAAGTGACGTTAAGAAGTTTGTTGTTGCCCATGGAGCAGTGAGTTATGCTGGTGCGGTAGAAGCTGCTTTGAAGGTGGAGGGAATTGATAATGCTAAGCTAAGAGGGCAGCAGGTGAGAAAGGATAAAAGGAAAGCTGTTGAAGGAAAGAGCCCCCAGGTACCGGTACTTCTTCCAGAAAGAAGAGCAAGAAGGTTTGCAACTTCTGTGACAGGCCGGGCCATCCCGTGGAGAAATGTTTTAAGAGGTTGGCAGCGCAAAAGGAGCAGGTTCATGCGATTCAGGGTGCTCCCACGGGGGATTTAGTGTGTTCCTTGTGTGGTAAGAAGGGGCATGATGTTGCCCGTTGCTGGTCAAAAGATAAAGTCTGTTTTCAGTGTGGGCAGAAGGGTCATCTAAAGACAAGGTGCCCACAGGTCCAACCCGTTCTCCAAGCAGTTTTGCTTTAGGCATTACCCATGCCTCAACGTATGGATAAAGGCAAGGGGAAGCTAAATGTAATTTTTGTAGAGGGAGCACAGACTTTGACTCAGGTCATTTCAGGATGATTTAAGGTGAGGAACCGCTGGGCGCGTGTTCTCTTTGACTCTGGCGCTACCCACTCCTTTGTGGCTAGAGCCTTTTTGGAGTGCTATCATTTGGGTCTAAAGCGAGTTAGTGATGCTTTTTGCGTCAAGATTCCTTCCGGTGATTCCGTGATTTCAGATCAGGGTATTCGGGATTGCCCGATTTTGTTAGTGGATTTTCTAGCAAAGGCAGATTTGAAGCTGATCGACCTGGAAGACTTCGATGTTATCTTAGGCATGGAATGGTTGTCTAGTTATGATGCAGTTATCTAGTGCAAGGGTAAGCGCTTTTACTTCGTTAAGGACAACGGTCAGCCTGGGAGTGTTTATGCTGATCCGCGCCAGGATTCTCCGATCATTTCTGCGGTATGTGTTAAGAAGCTGCTTGATTATGTTTGCTTTGCCTATTTTGTCTTAGTAGTGGGGGCTATTATTAGTGTATCGCGTTTGGAGGAGATTTATGTGGTGTGCAAGTTTTCGGATGTTTTACCTGACGTCTTCTTGGTCTTCCACCTGATCGAGATGTCGAATTTGTTATAGATTTGGAGCCAGGTACGCATCCTATTGCGAAGGCACCGTACCGGATGGCCCCGCGAGAGCTGGAGGAGTTGCGTATCCAGCTGGTTGTGCTGTTGGCAAAGGGTTTTATCAGGACGAGTTTGTCGCCCTGGGGTGCCCCTGTTCTCTTTTTAAAGAAGAAAGACGGATCGATGAGGCTTTGCGTCGACTATAGAGAGTTGAACAAGGTTACTATCAAGAACAGGTAACCTCTACCACGGATTGATGATTTGTTTGATTAATTGCGTGGTAGCACAGTATTCTACAAGATTGATCTTCGATCTGGCTACCATCAGCTCAGGATCCATGAGTCCAACATTCCGTGTACTGCTTTTCGATCCAAGCATGGGCATTTTGAGTTTTTGGTTATGTCATTTGGTTTGACAAATGCGCCCTCAGCTTTTATAAATTTGATGAACAGCGTGTTCAAGGATTTCCTGGATAAGTTTGTGGTCGTGTTTATCGACGATGTTCTGATTTATTCTCACAATACTGAGGAGCATGACCAGCATCTGCGTTTGGTTTTATCTGCCTTAAGGGACCACAATTTATTCGCCAAGTTGAGCAAGTGCGAGTTTTGGTTGCCTCAGGTTGCATTTTTGGACCACGTGGTGAATAAAAGTGGGATTTCAGTGGACCTAGAAAAGATTGTTGCTGTGATGGAGTGGAGTAGGCCGAGCACCAAAGGAGATTAAGAGATTTCTGGGATTAGCCGGCTATTACAGGAGATTCATGGAGGGTTTTTCCACCATGGCTGTACCTTTAACTAGATTGACCTAGAAGAACGCATCGTTTGTCTGGAGCGAGAAGTGTGAGGAAGCCTTCCTAGAGCTCAAGGACAGATTGTGACGTGCCCCTGTTTTGACCCTGCCCACGGAAGGCATGGATTATGTGTTTATGTGGACGCATCGTATGTTGGTCTTGGTTGTGTATTGATGCAAGTCGGGAAAGTGATTGAGTACGGGTCAAGGCAACTGAAGACTCATGAGAGGAACTACCCTACGCATGACCTGGAGTTTGCGGCCGTGATCTATGCGCTGAATTTGTGGAGACATCTGATTTATGACGCGTAGTGCAAGATTTTTACTGATCAAAAGAGCTTAAAATACGTCTTCACCCAAAAGGAATTGAATTTGCGCTAGCGGCGATGGTTGGAGTATGTGGCCGACTACGATGTTGAGATCCCGTATCATCCGAGCAAGGCCAATATGGTGGCCGACGCCCTGAGTCGGAAGTAAGGGAAGATTTTTGGTCTCTCCGCTGAGCTTTTGGCAGAGGACTTTCTTTTGATGGGCATTTCTGTGGGAAGCTGCAATTTGCAGAGTAGTTTGGCAGTGGCAGAACCTTCATGGATTGCGTTTACAAGACTACATCAGAAGGATGACCCCGATCTTCTGCATTTGTATCTTCGAGCTGAGAAAGGTGAATTGCCAGTTTTTTCTATTGATGATGCGGGTACCTTGAGGTACCGCAGTAGGTTTTGCATCCCCGCCGTTGGAGATATCTGGGTGATGGTGTGCAGGGAAGCTCATGGATCTAGTGTTGACTACCATCCAGGATCTACTAAGATGTAGCATGATTTAAAGCAGATTGCCTGGTGGTATGGGATGAAGGGAGACATAGCCAGATTTGTTTCTGAGTACCACACTTGTAGGCGTGTGAAAGCCGATCATGGAAGGCCATGTGGCAAGTTGAATTCCTTGGAGATTCCGACTTGGAAGTGGGAAAGCATCTCGATGGATTTCATTACAGGCTTACCAAGATCTCCTAGGGGGCTTGATTCAGTTTGGGTAATCGTGGACAGATTGACGAAGTGTGCTCACTTCATACCATTTAAGATCGACTATCCGATGAGGAAGATAGCTTAGCTGTATTTGAATGAGGTCATCCGGTTGCACGGTGTGCCAGTTAGCATTATTTCAGACCAAGACTCCTGGTTCACATCTCGCTTCTAGAAGAGCCTGCAAGAGGGTTTGGGTACGGATTTGAGATATTCTACTGCTTACCACCCGCATACTAATGGCCAAACAGAGCGAGTCAATCAGATAGTGGAGGACATGATCCGATGCTATATTCTAGACCACGGAGGAGCATGGGATGAGCATTTATAGCTCATGGAGTTTGCGTATAACAACAGTTATCAGGAAAGCTTGCAAATGGCTCCTTTTGAAGCATTATATGGGAGGCGCTGCAGGACTCCCTTATTTTGGGCTGAGGTTGGCGAGGGACCGCTGTTGGGTCCATAGGCGCTCGAAGAGATGGAAACTGCTGTGAAGCTGATTCAGGAGAAGCTCCGGATAGCCCAGGAGCGATATGAGAAGAACGCCAACCGACATAGATCTAGCTTGGAATTTGCTGTGTGGGACTTGGTGTTCTTAAAGGTTTCCCCGATGATTGGAGTCAAGAGGTTTAGAAAGAACCGAAGTTGGACCCGAGGTATGTGGGTCCACTTAAGATTGTTGAGCGGATTGGTGTGGCAGCTTATAGGCTGGATTTGCCCGCGAGTTTTCCTAGCGTACACAATGTTTTTCACGTAAGCCAGCTGCGAAAATGTGTGTAGAGTGACAGGCAGGTTTTAGATTCTGTGTCACAATTAGAGCCAAATCTTTCTTATGTGGAGGTGCCTGTCCGCATTCTAGAGGCTCAGGATCGCATGCTTCGGAGGAAAACCATTCCTATGGTTAAGATTTTGTGGAGGAACCAGGATGTGGAAAGCGCAACTTGGGAGCTAGAGTCGACGATGAGGAAGGCTTACCCTCATCTATTTCCCTGATCTTATGCCTGGTATGTGTTTTGTGCTCTCTTTTATAGCTCTGGCTTAGCTATTTCTTTTTCCTTCTTGTTAGAAGTGTTATGTATAAAGTTTTGAGGCGAAACTTTCTTTTAGGGGGGGTGGCTGTAACGCCCCCGATTTTTCTGTGTTTTGTTTGATCTTTGTTTGGCATTACGATGATGCGTTTCCGACCTTTTGCCGTTGTTAGAGCGTGGTCTTAGCTCTTTAGGTTCCTATAGTTGCCTATTTGAAGCCTGTTTGCAAGGTTCCCCAGTTAGACGGAGTCTGTTTTGGTGACTCGGCTGAGCCTCTCAGGGAATGCTTGTACTTTGGCTTGGGAGATGTTAGCCGAGTGTTTGATCATCAGATGTTGTTTTTGACTTCGCCGTCATTTTCGTAGCTTGGGTGTTTAGCTACGGTGCGAGTTTTGTCGAAATACGAGATCGTTTGTTTTCGCGTTGTTTCGACGTTTGCTTGATTAGCTAGTGGAAGTAGCTATTGCTGTGCATGGCTAGGTGGCCGAGCTTTGTAGAGCTTGAGGCTTGTTTGATATGTTTGTTTTATGGCTATGTGCAGATAGCTAATTTTTTATGTAATATAGTTTATGTGAGCTGTATATGTATATATATATTTGTGTATTAGCTAGTTGTCAGTTTGGTGGCCGAATTCCCTGATTCAGTTAGTGGCCGAGCTTTTCTTTGTGTTATGATATTTTATTAGCTATAGGGTAAGTGAGTGGAGGATGTATTAAAAGCTCCAGCTGTTCTCCTCCTCCCCCATTTCTCCCCATTTCCCGAGCGTTGTTAGCTTCCAGTGGAAGGAAGCGAGCGGGAGGCGGAGGAGCCGCTGCTTTGACCGCCGGTTAGCTGTTGAGTTAGGGCGGGTTTCTCTCGGGTAGCAGCGGATCTGAGCTGCTCTCGCCATGCCTTTCCTTCCTAGGTAAGCAATTTCGCATTTCGTGCCGTCTATAGGAGCTAGGGTTTCTACATTCCTTCTTCTTCCTCGCTAAAAGCTCAAGGTTTTCCTCTATAGGTAGCTGGAGGTGCAGGTGGCCGATCTCTTGCCGCCGGTGCCAAGCTTTGGAGTTTCTGCTGATTTCCTGGAGGAACAGGCAAGTGGCTCCCTTTCCCTGTTCTCTTTATTTCCTCCCTAGATTTTAATTAAGCTTTCTCTCTTATTTATCTCGGCCTGTGACCAGATAATAGCTGGTGTCAGGATTAGGCTTAATTTAGTTATAAGCTTAAGTGTAGGGATTCTGTGGTCGAGTAGGAGGGGTAGGAGAGAGAGTTGGAATAAATTTCCAACTCTCTGGATAAGTGGCGTTGAGAGGACTGGGGTCGGGTTAGCTGATTATTAGGCTAAGTCAAAAGCGTTGAGTGAAAGTACCGCACTTAACTCCTAGGCTGTTAGGCTTCTGGCGTTGAGTGTGGTGCCCTCACTCAATGTCATGGTTGTTTTTACGGCTAAGTGTTTTGGCGTTGGGTGAGTCGGCCTCACTCAACGCCGTGGCTGTTTGTCGTTGAGTGTGGTGAACTCACTCAACGCCGCAGCTTTTTCCAGCGGCTAAGTCATTTGGCGTTGAGTGAGTCGACCTCACTCAATGCCGTGGCTGATTTGGCGTTGAGTGGGATTGACTCACTCAACGCCAGCGTCTGTTTTTGTGGCTAAGTCATTTGGCATTGATTGAGTCAACCTCACTCAACGCCATGGCTGTTTTGGCGTTGAGTATGGTGGACTCACTCAACGCCATAGCCTGTTTTTGCGGTTAAGTCTTTTGGCGTTGAGTGAGTCGACCTCACTCAACGCCGTGGCTGTTTTGGCGTTGAGTGTGGTGGACTCACTCAACGCCAAAGACTGCTTTTGCGGTTAAGTATTTTGGAGTTGAGTGAGTCGACCTCACTCAACGCCGTGGCTGTTTTGGCATTGAGTGTGGTAGGCTCACTCAACGCCAAAGCCTGTTGCTGTGGTTAGGTTGCTTGGCGTTGAGAGGGTGGACCTCACTCAATGCCGAAGCTGCTTGGCGTTGAGTGTGGTAACCCACTTAGCGCAGCGTCGAGTGAACTCGACGCTTTTGCCTTGGGTTTGGTGTGCTTCCTTAGGATTGTTAGTATGGTTTTTTCCTTGGGGTGGGAGTTGGGTGATCGGCTAGTTTTTGCATACCGACTCGTGGATTATAGCAGGTGGTGTGTTTTTGTGGGCTCTGTAAGGGGTGATTTGTGTGTGCTGAGCTGTGGCCACCACCACCTAGGCCGTGTTTGGCTGGTATGGTTTGGTGTGTGGACTCTGTAGCTGCCACCGTTTGTTTTCACCCTGGAGTGTTTTTGGTCTGGTTGTTGGTGAGGGCTGTGCCGCCCACTCCGACCCAAGGTTTTCACCATGGCCAATAATTCACCAGGATTAGGACTGTTAGTTCCTTTCCTTTCACTTGGCTACTTTTTTTGGCATATGTTTGCCTTGGTGCTGCTGCAGTTTTTTTTGCAGAGCTTGTTGCTATTTATGTTTACACTTGGTGTGCTTTTACTGCTCTTTTGACAGAGTTTTACTCTTACTGTCATTATTTTCTTCTACTAATAGCATTTCTGTTTCAGGATTGGTAAACCCCTTCTTTCATCGCTAATGAATCTAATGCTCCACTTCCTTTGTTTTTTTGTTGATGCTGAGGTATTCTTTCTTTGAATGCCTCAGGTTCAGCTTGTAGCCAATTAGACGGCTAGTTCTTTGATAGAGTGTGCTTGTGGCCTCCTGGGTAGCTGAGGTTGTTGTTCTTCACCTGGTGAGGTAGTTTTCTTCCTTTCTGTATAGACGTGCATACTCACCAGTGGGTTCGTGTCAGGTTGTTGACGCCCACTGGTGGCTTACTTATATTGCTGGGTATGAACTAAAACTGCTACTTTTTCCTATTTGAGGTTGTTCACTTGTTTCTGGGAAGGTTTTATGCTAGGTTGCATGTTAGATATTTTAAAACCCTAAAGTATTACTACATGTATCTCATGCACATCATGTTTACAAAACTAAAGAACTTTTTTCCCTTTAGCATAAAGACTATCTTTTTATATATACTACACAAACCTTAGAGTCGTGCATACCATGAGACGTCCCTCGTGGACACTTATGCTCCTTTAGGATGTCAAAACAACTTAATTAGAGTATTTTCTGCTGCGAATAAATATATATTTTTATCGTGGACTAGCTGATCCACTGTGTCGAGGGATACGGCCATTAAATATAACTGGTTTTCTTTCATATTAAACTATGAATTTTTTTCCTTAAAATCTAAAGTCTGGAGTTTTGCCTGAGCGTGTGTAGTTATCTCCTGCACGACGTGGCATCACGACATGTATTTTCTCTTGCTCTGACACGATTTAATCGTTGAGAAAATGCGGGATGTGACACCCACGCCTACCTCGGTCTGCGAGGTGCGCGGCTTCTTGGGTCTCACCAGCTACTACCGGTATTTCATTCAAGGGTATGGCACGCTGGCCCGACCGCTCACCCAGCTTCTCAAATCTTCGGAAGAGGGCCCGTTTGTGTGGTATGCTGCGGCCATGGCCGCGTTCACGGCCCTGCAATCGGCCCTTGTAGACGGCCCGATGTTGGCCATGCCCAATTTTAAGCAACCGTTCGTAGTTGAGTGCGACGCCTCGGGCACGGGGGTCGGCGCGGTCCTCATGCAATCCGGACGCCCCATCTCCTACTATAGCCGCGGCTTTTCCTCCACCATTCAGCCTACGAAAATGAACTCATGGCTCTCGTCCTCGCGGTCCACTACTGGCGGCCATATCTCCTCGGCCTGCCATTCGTGGTTCGGACGAACCATCATAGCCTCTGGTACCATCTCCAACAAAAAATCGCCACGCCGGCGTAACAACTATAGGCCGCCAAGATTTTGGGTTACGATTTCTCAATCGAGTTCCGCACCGGCAAGACTAATCGAGGGGCCGATGCACTGTCCCGACAACCACACGCGCTCGAGTTAGCGACCCTTACCTGGCCGGTTTGGGAGGTGGGCGCTGTCATTCAGGAGGGGGTCGAGCGGGACCCCGTGCTTGGGCCCATTCGTACGACCCTCATTACCGACCCTGCTACGCACCCGTCCTATTCGCTCATCGGCGGCCGGCATTACTACCGAGGTCTCCTAGCGCTGTCCGCCGCCTCCCCGTATATTCCAGGACTATTGGAGGAATTCCACGCCTCGCCGACCGGCGGCCACGCTAGCGCAGTACGCACTTATCGCCGCCTTGCCGCCTCCTTATTTTGGCCACATATGTTTTGCCAGGTCAAGGACTATGTCGCCGCTGGTCTCCCATGTCAAGAGGCCAAATACGAGTCACTATTTCCAGGGGGCCTGCTGCAGACTTTACCGGTGCCCAAACACATCGGGGAGGACATCGCCATGTATTTTATCACTCGACTGCCATACTCGGCGGGGTTCGACTGCATTTTGGTGGTCATGGATTGCCTCTCCAAGTACGGCCACTTTATTCCCTTACGACACCCCTACACGGCCGCCACAATGGCGGATTGCTTCATGGCTGAGATCGTTCGTCTGCACGGATTTCCGAGGTCCATCGTCAACGATCGGGACCCTCTCTTCCTCAGCGGTTTTTGGACCGCTCTCTTCTGTCTCCAGGGTACTCGCCTTCGAATGAGCATCGCATACCACCCTCAAACGGACGGGCAGTCCGAAGTCCTAACCCGGTGCCTGGAGACGTACCTTCGATGTTTCATCAGTGAGCGGCCGGGCACTTGGGAGAAATGGCTCCCTTGGGCGGAATACTCGTAAACCACAGCTTAGCATTATGCCGCCAACACCACCCCTTTCGAAGCAGTATACGACCGCTCGCCGCCCTCGATCATTCGGCACCTTCCGGGCGAGTGCCCCGTGGCCGGCCTTGCCGCTCATCTTCAAGATAGCGACATCATTTTGGATAGCGTGAAACAGCACCTCCGCCGCGCCCAAGCCAAAATGATTTCATTTGCCAACAGGAAGCGCCGGGACCTGCAGTATGCACCCGGCGAGAAGGTCTTCATTAAACTGCACCCGTACCGACAACTCACCGTCGCCCGCCGCTCCTGCCCCAAGCTCGCCCCATGTTTCTTTGGCCCATTCGAGGTACTCAGTCGGATTGGGGTTGTCGTCTACCGCCTGCTCTTACCGGAGGCCAGTCGGATTCATCCCGTGTTCCATGTATCTTAGCTTCGCTGGGTCATCGGAGACTATCCCACCATGGACCACATTCCCACCGACCTGGAATTTTTGGAGTCGACACCATTATACCCAGCGACCATTTTGGATACACGGTCACCCCATTTCGGAACCGGGGTTCCTGAAGAGGTCCGGGTGGCATGGCGACACCGGCCACCGTCGGCACACACATGGCTTCTCCGCGATGATTTTCGTCGCCAATTCCCTGATTTTTGCCTTGAGGACAAGGCGAATTTCACAGACGGCGGTATTGTTACCGAATTGCATGACGGCGAGCCACCATGGAGGGTGTATGCGCGACGGCCACGATCACAAGACAAGGGCGAGGTAACGAACACGGGATCACCCGGCGACACCGACCGCAGCAACAATGGCGGAAGTGTTGCGGTGCCGCCCGACGACACCGCCCGTGACATTGGCAGCGGGAGCACACCCGCAGGGTACCCAGTGGCAACATGAATTTTTTTTTGGTTAGTTTGGGGCCTAAGGGCATTTCTGTCTTTTGGTTGTATGTGTCTCATTATATAAGAGGACTTGTGTGTAATCCTAATCTCATCTTTTGGATCAATTAGCAAGTTGGGGGCTGCTCCCTCTTTTGCCTTCCTCTCCTCTCCCGCTCGGCACCTCTCCTCCCGCCGGTTTCCTCTCTCTTATTATAGTGGTAACATCATATCTTACTTATTTAAGTTTAGAAGAAATGCATAACATTTTAAAGTTAAAAGTGGTAATCTTCACGGCTAAATCAGCAGCCTCACAAGCCACGGTGGTGGACTGGATATCACCAGTATGCCCCACCATGGCACTTTTGAATATATTGACACGTACCTATAGGGGAAAGTGAAAGAAAAAGAAAGCTGATGATCATTCACTTTGCAAATCAATTTAAACTTTACCTGGTCAAACATGCCGCTTAGGATAACATCCCTTGCCTTCCCACCGATTTCAAGAGCCTTCATTTTAAGTTGAACGTTAAACGCGATCCAACATCACTTGGAATTTCAACATACTCTTCCTTGGTGGAATCGAAGTATGCAGATCGATTTCCATTCCAAAAAAAGGTGACATGTCCAAACTCCACCGTATCACTGTTAACCAAAAATGATAAAATTGACTATGAAATATATTTTGACAATATTGGGACTACAAAAATATTCAACAGCTTATGCAATCTTTAAAAAAATATATTTAGGATCCGTTCGTTTCAACGACATTAATATTAAAGTATTGGTTTTAAGAAAATGAAAGTCATTTCCGCTGTTCATATCAACAATTGTAGAGAGAAATTGGCTTTCTGCTGGAAAACCGTAGATATTCACACAAAACTAAAAACTCATTGGTTCAATGTCCATCTCAAGGTGCAGATATTGAGATTGTCAATATCTGCTTTTCTAAAAAAGGGTAATTTTTTCTGCATGAATGCGATTTTTTTGGACTAGACATGATTATTGGCCCGAACACGACTTTATTGCATGGACGCGATTTTCTGGACAGAACGCTATTTTTTCGTCAGGACGCTATTTTTCCGCCCGAACGCGCTTTTTTCGCCCGGACGCGTTTTTTTTCCCCCGGACGCGATTTTTCGCCCGGGCGCGATTTCTTTGACCAGACGCGATTTTTTCGCTCGTGGTCGTTTTCTTCCTCATGACGCGATTTTTTCAACAAGACGCGATTTTTTTTGCACGGACGCGATTTTTTCACCCCGAGGTGTTTTTTTTGCCCGTGGGCGTTTTTTTCCGCCCGGAAGCGACTTTTTCGCCCGGGTGCGATTTTTTAGCCCGGGTGAGATTTTTTCGCACGAGCGCCTTTTTCGCCCAGACCCGATTTTTTCGCCCGGACGCTAATTTTTCGCCCGTGGACATTTTTTTCACCCGGACGCGATTTTTCCGCCCGGGCACGATTTTTCGACCGGATGTGACTTTTTCGGCCGGACGCAAATTTTTCGCTCGGACGTGACTTTTCCCTCGGACGCGACTTTTTCGCCCGGACGCGACTTTTTCGCCCGGACGCGATTTTTTGTCCCGAAGCGAAAATTTTGCGTTTAAGCGAAAAAAGCGCGCCTAGGCAAAAAAATTGCTTTCGGGCGAAAAAACGCGTCCGGGTGAAAAAATCGTGTTCGGGTCATTATTTTCGCGTCAGAAAGAAAAATCACGTCAGGTATATTGAAATTGTTTGGTATGAATCTTTCATTGAAAAATGGGAAGAAGAAAACCCCGTTCGAAAATCGCGCCGGGGCAAAAAAATCGCATCGGGCGAAAAAAATCACGTCTAGGCGAAAAAATTGTGTCCGGGTAAAAAAGTCGCGTCCGGGCGAAAAAATCGCGTCCGGGATTAAAAGTCGCGTTCGGGTGAAAAAGTGGTGTCAGAGCGAAAAATTTGAATTCGGGCAGAAAAATCGCGTCTGTGCGAAAAAATAGCGTCTTGGCAAAAAAATCCAGTTCGGATGAAAAATTTCGCGTTCGGGCCGAAAAATTTAAGCCCGGGCAAAAATATCGCGTCATGACAAAAAAATCGTGTCCGAGCGATAAAATTGATGCGGGGCGAAAAATCTGTGTTTGTTATTTTTAATTGAGAGCATTGACTAATACTAATTCCTATGATTGAAAATCATTATGCAAACGAACAATAAAAAGTGATTAACGTCAATTCCTATGACAGAAAGTCAACATGCAGCCGAACAAAAGAATTGGATTTAGACTCAATATCATTTCCCATGTGTATTGATATTGGATTAAAAGATAATACTTCAATATCAATGTCGTTGAAACAAACGGACCCTTATAGAAACTGCTATGCATATAAACACATGAAAACATGTTGATGGGGATCGGCCACATGATCGTGTTCAATGGAGGAGATCGGGCAACCACTCGGCGGGTCACGTTTTTGCATATTTGGGGGAGTTGCATTCATTAGATCTGCGATCTGAGACTGCGAGCGCGTCCGAAGCATCGTTTTTCATTTTATATGTATTTTATTTTATTTTATTTGCTTTTATTTAGTGTTCTCAGACACCGGACGTAACAGGTGATCATAGTCATTCACGCCGGGTGTCTAACCACCCCTCTTGTTATAAATAGTGGCGAGTGTTCTAATTTTTAGTCATTGTTGATTTGTGAGAGATTCCAGATCGACAATCATCTATGGAGTAATGCCGCGAGCCCGGGGTGCGAAGCCTCAGTTCATTTAACAATTTTTTTTACTTACCAACTATTCCCGTGAACTCGATTCTTGCATTCTTACTGTAATTTCACAATACACCAACGCACAATGCATTCCACCCCCATCCTTCCTGCACGATTCCAAAACCGCTCAATTCCCTGTTCACCGTCCTCGTCCAGCGACCTGTAACCGCACGGCTCATCGAAACTTACCCTGTTGCCGATCCTCTTCAGTTACACTTCTTCGTCGATGGAAAGCCACACGATTGTCTCTTTTACGGGAGAAACTCACTGACCCCTGCTCCTCCACCCAACTGCCTCTTTACCTCCTATAACGCCCCAAATCCAAAATATGAGTTCAGGCTGGGCAACACGGCCGGGGACATGGGCGTGTCCTGCTCTGTTTACTCGAGTGTGATTTTTTTTCTCGAGTGTGTCTCGAGTGAGGCGCACGTCCTGGGACACGGGCGTGTCCCAAGCCGTGTCCTTCTCCGTGTCATCTCGAGTACTCGAAGAAATGCACTCGACGTTTGTCGAGAGGGTATACGACCTGAGACACGGACGTGTCAGAGGCCGTGTCCTCCTCGGGTTTTGGCTAGGTTTGTGCGGCCTATTGAACACGGCTGGGCACGGGCGTGTCTGCAGCTGTGTCTAAGCACACGGTCTGTGACACGGGCGTGTCACATGGCCGTGTCCTTCTCTGGAATTGTCCAGGGCATTGAGGCCTGGTGAACACGGGCTAACACGGGCGTGTCTGAAGACGTGTTAATGCACACGGACTGTGACATGGGCGTGTCACATGGCCATGTCCTGTTCTGGATAAGTCGATTCGTGTGCCGCTTACAGTACACGGACTGTGACACGGGCGTGTCACAAGCCGTGTCGGCCCAAAAATAGAATTTTCAGGACGAATTGTGGCCGTTCATTTCCTTCAGATGGAATCTAAGGGTCCAAGCTTCTCCCTGCTGAGTTATGTCCAGGACTTGAGAGTTATTTTTCATTCAAAGCTTGGTTATTCTCTTTTTAAAAGAATAGAGAGAAGGGAGAGCAATGAGGAAGAAGAGAAGAGATCCGGCCGCCGGTGGAACTTCAGCGTTCGGAATTGCGAGCTGAGTCAAGATTTTTGGAGGCGAGAGCATTGCGGTGCTTGTTATCCGGCTAGAATTCCATGGCTCCCAAGAGATCGTCAAGGGTAATAATCTTCATTCTTGGACATGTGAAGTCCTCGTTTTGGCATGTCTATGGATTTCCCCCACCAAAAGCTGGATTTTGAGGGATTTCCTTGGGTTGATTCTTGGAATCCCCAGTCTTGCATATATATCCGGAAGTGTGTAGTACAGAATATGCATGCTATGTGAAGCCTATCTGGACAGGTTGGTCTGGATTGGTGATGTTGCATTTTGCGCACCGGAGAAGATTCCGCGTATAAACGTGTAGTTTGTGGAGTCGATGGGGGGGGGGTGCCTGTGAAGAGTAGTAAAGGGAAGTACTGGAATGAAATTCTAGAAAAATACCATCGTGATTCTTGTGTTGTATGTCATATTTGGGTAAGTTTGGGTGCAGAAAGTGAGTTCTGCTGAACCCGCCAAGTGACCGCGAGGAACGCTGGCATTATCTCCCCTTTTTGATTATAAAGCCAGTCCTTGGTGGACAGTGTGGCTATTGCGAGCTGTGTACTGTTAAAAAGGCTTAGTGCCGAACAAGAAAGGTGAAACCGACCCGAGCCTGTAAATTGGCCATCAGTACTTCGGCATTCGATGATGGCATGACGACTTGAGCAACGGGGGGTGGATGATCTGTACCTGTGTTATGTCTGACCGACTAGTAGACCTAGTTATTGGTCTCGGTTGAGCGCATAATGAGAGTCTTAGGCATGCGCGCCATTAAGACTAAATGCTCAATACCATTGGTTTTCAGACCTTGAACGGTGGTGGGACCCTGGTTCACCGGTACACCAAGAATGAGCCCTGAGTGCACGGATCGTCGGGCCGCGTCGCTGACGGTTGTGATATGTTGATTGTGCGTGAGTGCACATTGTATGATATATCTGCTTGTGAAAGCTATGCCTACAGGGAAGGAATACCATCGCATCGGGAAAGGGATAGGGTCGTTATAAATTGGTCAGCAAAATGCTGACCGTTGCCTTGTTTACCACCAAAATGGTGGCTGTCCCTGTGCAGGTGCTTGGGAGTCAAGCGGGAAATAAAGGGCTGAAGCCCCTGCTGCTGCTGGCCCTCGAAGGTTGAGCAAAGGCTTTTGTTATGTTCATGTGTCGCCGTCCTGCGCGCCGATGTTTGTAATCCACACTTGTAAAGAGTAACTGTAAGGCCTAAAGGCCAAACTCTTGAGTATATATTGTACATTCCTTCGTGTGTATATATAAATGTGGTTGTTTATATATAATGGACATTCATTGTTTGAGTTCAGTTTAACATTAAAAGCTTCCTCTAGTATGCTCTGTGTTAGGATGCGTACCTGTTTTGGTATTAATATGTGACCTCCCCACCTATTTGTGGCATATAGTGTGGGGCCCCGACCAGACCTTCTATTATATATTATTTAATGGATGGATTCGTTACATTTTGGTATCAACTTGTCTCGGTCTTCCTCTTTCAAATTTGTGGTCGAATTATTTTTTGGGGTGGCGAGCACGTGTTAGTGCGATTCGCTTTTACATTAATGAACTCTTGAATGTCCACTAAGGAATGTAAATACTACTGTTTGAGGAACCTGCACGTTCCTATATTATTGTGATTGCTTGTGCAAGGTCGCTAAAGTGTGTCTTGTTCACCTATATGTGACTCGTAGTGCTGCTGGGCAATCAGAGTCACATCGTTCTGATGAGAGTGTGGCACCAGCTGAGGTGCCCACACCTCCTTCTTCTGCGGAAACAACCCCTTAGTTGCTGAGGTGCTATTTGCCATGTTTCATGCACAACCTATTGGGCAAGCGCAGCCGGCATTGGTGCCAAAACGGGTTGCTGTAAGACCAGAACCTATTAAGGTTGTTGATCCTCGAGCAGATGAGCGATAGTTGAAGAATTTAATGAGCTTCAATCCTCCGACGTTTACGGGTGCGGGAACCCAATACAAGCGGAAGATTGGTTGTCGTGCGTCAAGCATATATTGACGGCGATAAGGATAAAGGAAGATCAGAAGGTCACCTTTGCCACCTTTTTGTTGGAAGGAGAGGCTCGACTATGGTGGGACGAGATAGAGTTGCATCACCTAGCGGGAAGGCCATTAACACAAGTCTCGATTGATGAGTTTTCACGACTATTTTTGGCAAAACACCTACCAGTGGCAAAACGCATCACCATGGAAAATGAGTTCCAACGTCTAACACAAGGTGAAAGTAGTGTTGATACTTACTTGCACGAGTTTACAAGGTTGGGCCGTTATGTGGGGTCTATCTTCGCTGATGAACAACGGAAAACTAATAGGTTCTACGAAGGGTTGTGGATGAGTTGAGATTCCTGCTCTCGAATTTGGTGAACCAAGGATTTTAGGCGTTGGTTGATACTGCTTGTGCGCTGGAGAGTGATATGAAACGGGTGCAAGGAAAGAGGGACTTGGCTATGATGAAGTCTGAGTTCAAAGTGCCCCGTCCTGGAAAATCAAACTACCAAAAGAAGTGGAGCAAGAGGTCTAAATCTTCGAGACAGGCCCCTTATTCAATTGCGTCGGGAGAAACGTCAAAGCAAGAGTCTAGTACCTGCTTTACATGTGGCAAAGTGGGACATATAGACTGTGATTGTCGGGTTGGTCCGCCAAAGGTGGAAAATAAGACAGGAGTGTATTATGCTGAGAAGGGAAAAGAAGTGGTGGAGTCCTCTGCATCCCAAGCGCAGCCCCGAGTCTATAATCTTAGCCAGCAAGAGGCCATAAAGCAAAGTGACGTCGTCACAGGTACGAGTTAAGTTATTGATTGCTTTTTATATTGCATACCTTGTGTGTAGCTTGTATATGATGTGTTTATCTTAGGATTTGTCCTGATTCGGAACAACCCGAAGAGAGAACTATTAGATACGGGTGCTTTGCATTCGTTTCTGTCTAAGGACTTCGTAGCTCGAATTGGAGTACCTAGTCATGTGACGACAAGTAGTGTTAAGGTGGTATTACCGAATGGATGTGTGATGATTGCAGATAGGGCTTGCAATATGGCAGTTCAAATAGGAAGTCGGGATTTCGGCTTGAGCGCATCTGTGCTACCGATATAGGAATTTGATGTGATCTTTGGTATGGGTTGTCTCTTGTAGCAGCGTGCCTTTATTGATTGCAATGCAAAGGAGATCACACTAGGCCAGAATACCGAGCTTGAGACTAAGTTCGCTGGTATGCGAGGAGTAGGCGGGACCTTGATGTCTTCTCTCCAAGTCATCAATGCTATTCGGAAGGGCGCGTAGTTATTCTTCACGCTTATTAAGGCTGTTGAGCTAAGGGTCAGTGTGAATGATGTTCTGATTATGTCAGAGTTTGCCGATGTTTTTCCTAAGGATCTTCCTGGGTTACCACCCCAGCGAGAGATCAAATTCTCTATTGAGTTGGTGCTAGGTGCGAAACCTATGTCTCGCTCGCCATATCGCGTAGCGCCAAAAGAAATGGCATAATTTAAAGTTCAATTGCAAGAGTTGCTGGAACAGGGATACATACGCCCAAGTATGTCACCTTGGAGCGCACCTGTTCTATTTGTGAAAAAGAAGGATGGTAGTTTACGGTTGTGTATTGATTATCGTGAATTAAATAAGCTGACAGAGAAAAACAAGTATCGGATTCCACAGATAGATGACTTGTTCGATTAGCTAGCGGGATCAACCGTCTATTCTAAATTGGATTTGAAATCTGGATATTACTAATTGAGGATTCAGGAAGGTGACATTCCCAAGACAACATTTGGAACACGCTACGGTCATTATAAGTTCACTGTAATGCCGTTTGGGCTATTTAATGCGTCATCGATGTTTATGGATCTAATGCACCGAACGTTCCGAGAGAACTTGGATTTATTTATGATAGTATTCATTGATGATATCTTGGTGTACTCTCAATCTGAAGCTGATCATGCGAACCATTTATGGTTTGTGTTGCATTCCCTGAGGAGAAATAAGCTCTATGCCAAGTTCTCAAAGTGTGAGTTTTGGCAGTCGGCAGTTGATTTTCTTGGCCACGTGGTAAGTGGAGAGGGCATTGCGGTGGATCTAGTAAAGATAAGTGCCATACGAGAGTTGCCAGTGTTGTCTTCGGTGGCCAAAGTCAGGAGTTTCCTTGGACTGGCAGGATACTATAGACGTTTTGTGGAAAACTTCTCACGGATCGCTTTGCCTCTTACAACATTAACGAGGAAGGATCAGAAGTTCGTTTGGACGCCAGAGTGCGCACTAGCTTTTGAAGAGCTAAAGAGTCGTTTGACCACGACGCCTATTTTGACATCGCCATGTGGTACAAACGGCTATGAGATTTATAGTGATGCTTCTTGGAGCGGCTTAGGCTGCGTTCTTCTGCAGTTTGGAAAGATGATTGCTTATGGCTCATGCCAGTTGAAAGTGCATGAACAGAATTATCACGTCCATGACTTGGAGTTGGCGGCAGTGATCTTTGCACTAAAATTGTGGCGGCACTATCTATATGGTGTAAAAGTTGATATCTTTACTGATCATAAGAGCCAAAAATACCTATTGGATCAGAAGGACCTCAATATGCGACAACGAAGGTGGATGGAGTTCCTAGGGGACTACACCTTTGATATTCATTATACTCCCGGGAAGGGAAACGTGGTCGCAGATGCCTTGAGTCGTAGTACTCCGGTAAGGGCAAATTGGTTGTGAATGCATGATGAGCGTCTGATCTAGGAGTTGGAAGCATTACAGATTTCTTGTGTTGACAAGAATTCTACAGCCGATGTATGCTTGAACTGGACGAAGGTACAGTATGACCTTGCAGATAGGGTTCGGCCAGCAACGGAGCTTGATGAAAGTCTCCAACGCTATGCAATGGATGGTTCAAATGACCAATTCTCCTGGGATGACGACCTTTTGCGGAAAGAGGGTCGTTTGTGCATCCCAAGTATAGGTAAGTTGAGGGAAGAGTTGATGTATGAGGCTCATTTTACAAAGTACTCAATTCACCCAGGGAGCACAAAGATGTACAAGGACATGAAAAAGCTGTTCTGGTGGCCAGGGTTAAAGAAATACATAACACTTAATGTGTCTAAATGTCAAACATGTGCCTTGGTGAAGGAGGAATGCTAGAAGCCAAGAGGTTTCCTGAAGTCGTTACCTATTCCGGAATGAAAGTTTGATGATATTTCGATGGATTTCGTGCACGGGTTTCCGAGATCTCAAAATGGGAACGATTCGGTGTGGGTGATCGTAGACCGGTTGACTAAAGTGGCTCACTTCCTACCGAACAAGAGGGACGATTCAGTGGAAGTCTTGGCAAAGATCTATGTTTAGCATATGGTACGATTGCACGGTGTTCCCCGTAGCATCGTAAGTGATCGTGATGGGTTATTCACTTCGAATGATTGGAAGCTAATCCATCGGTTGTTGGGCACAAAGTTATCATACAGTATGACCTTTCATCAACAAATGGATGGACAAACTAAGAGGACCAACAGAACGATGGAGGACATTCTCCGAATGTGCGCCTTTGATTTTGGAAAGAGGTGGGAAGATCATCTCTATATGGCAGAGTTTGCCTATAATAATAGCTACCAAGCGAGTATCGGTATGGCACCGTTTGAAGCTTTGTATGGTATGAAATGCCGTACACTGTTAGCTTGGGCGAAAATGGGCGAATCTAAACTATATGGGCATAAATAAGCCGAAGAAGCTAATTTTACGATACGCTCTATTCGGGAGAGGCTACTTATATCCCAAGATAGACAAGCCAAATACTATAGCACCAAACACCGAAACATTGAGTTTGCGGTGGGCGATTGGGTCTATTTGAAGATCAAACCCTTCAATGGTGTGTCCAGGATTCGGCGTCTGAAAAAGTTAAGTCGGAGATATCTTGGTCCGTTTGAAGTGGTCGAGTGAGTTGGGGAAGCTGCTTATCGGTTAGCTCTTTTGGCAGAATTGAGTGGATTGCATGTTGTGTTCCACATATAAGTGCTTCGAAAAGCCGTTAAAGATGAAGCTCAAGTGTTTGCAAATGATCGTGTCCTAGTAGAATTTGGGCTAATGACGAAGGTTAGGCCAATTCAGATCGAGGATAGAGTCGATAAATAGTTGCGGAACAAGACAATAAGGATGGTCAAGGTCCGATGGGACAATTGTTGTCGTGAAGAGCTAACATGGGATCAAGAGCAGACCATGTTGGCTGAGTTTCCCGAGTTGTTTGTGTAAATTGTTGTACAGTGCGTGTCAAGTTGTATCAAACTTTTGTGAAGTTATAACATCTTGATTACTGTTTTTCCTTACTATGTGCAAATTTCGGGACGAAATTTCACTACTAGAAAAATGGCTATTAGCCACGGTTTTTTTTTGCCACGGGGAAAAACCGTGGCTAATACTGAAGTATTAGCCACGGTTCTTTTTCCGTGGCTAATAGGCTAGTATTAGCCACGGATGGATAATCCGTGGCAAAATAACCCAATTTTTTGCCACGGTTTGCCTTTTCCGTGGCTAATAGTCTAGTATTAGCCACGGAAGCGTAATTCGTGGCAAAAAAGGTGTATTAACCTACTTCTTCGTTGCTTATAGATTTCTTCGCTCACTCCACTATTCACTCACCTCAAATTCCCGATACCCTACTTCTTCGTTGCTTCTTCTGCGCAACCACGATTTAACTCTCATCTCTCCGCCACCACGATTCTGCCTCCGTCGTCTTCGCGGATGAAATGGTTGTAGATAAACCCTAGCCGCCCGTTTCATTTCTACTCTGGTGCGCTCTCTTCCACAAATAAATTGATGCTTGCAGGAATTCTGGCGGGGTACTGGCAGGCTTGGAAGTAGTTTGTTTATTTTAGGATGAGTATTTTTGTCTTAATTTGTATGTGTCAGATACATAAGGCAGGGTGGGGCGGAAGTGTTTTAGGTCATGTTATATATATATATATATATTCTGGATTGTGTTGTTGACGCCGGAGAGGAGCGGACCTCTGCTGCGGTGTGTTCCGGCCACCTGTTCTGGATTCGTCCGTAAGGTTGGTTTATGTGTTGTTTTGAGAGTTTTTTCCTGCTTGTATTATGTGATTGCAACCTATTCTGGTATGAGTCATTTCTGATATTAGAACCCCTATGCAGAATTTTCGGGGATTCCGCTGCCCGGTCAGCGGATGAGGGTCAAGGGGGCAGCGCCCCCTGCAGGGTCCGGGGGCAGCGCCCCAGGAATTTTTTTTCTTTTCCCACATCCAACTATCCCGTCCTTGCGAGCATGGGCGGTGTTAGAAATGTGTGTGTATGAATTAGCATCAGGTTTAATTTCATTGCACTGTTTAACATCAGGTTTAATTTCATTGCACTGTTTAACATCAGGTTTATTTTCTTTGCATCAGGTTTAATTTCATTGTATCAGGTTTAACATTTGATCCACTAGCCGCAACCCTACTTCACTACCGCAAGAAATAAATTCCCGCAATTCCTTTTCATTAGCCGCTCTTCACTCGGACGACGATTAGGTTTCTTCCTGGGCTCGACCTCGACCAACGCCGCTCTTCACTCCGACGAAGGCGATCGGCGATTCCTCCGCTCCTCGCTGGACGAACGCGATTCTTCTCCGCTCCTCGCTGGGTTCGACGAACAAGATCCAGTCTTCAGCGCCTCGCTGGGCTTGATAGGTCATCCTCGCTGAGTTTTGTGATCTATCTGCCTCTGCATCCTCGTACTTCTCCTCCCCAATAAAGCGAAGCGCCAGAGCTGAAGATTGATCCAGGTTTACAGGTCATTCTCCTTCCTACGCATTTGGATATAACCCTTACCTTTCCAGTGTAGTGCTTCACTTCTTTTTGTATGTACATGCCTTAAACCATGAAGTTTTGGGGTTTGGAGATATCTCTGGATCAACTCAATTTCAGCAAGAAATAAAACATTGATTAAATTTTCATTGGATTCCAGATTTGATCAAGAATTTTCACTGATTTAATGAAGATTGGAGACTTGAAGAGGGTCAATATATTGAAATTATTTATTATAGAGCTATTGAAGCATCTTTGTATGACCTACAAAAGTAGTTGTATAACCGTGATCTATTTTTGTATGTTTATTTTTTTTCTTCATTGTGGAAGATAAAAAGGAGGACATATCATATAACCTTGATTAACCTTGATCATCTTTTTGATTAACCTTTATTGTATAACCTTGATCTTTGTATAACCTACAGCATTTTGAATCGTCATTTTGTAAGTTTATTTTTGTATAACCTTGATCGTATAACCTTGATCTATTTTTTCTTCATTGTATAACCTTGACTAAATTTAATGTTTACATGTCATTTATCGTATAACCTCGATCTTTGTATAACCTACAACATTTTGAATCGCCTTTTTGTATGTTTATTTTTGTATAACCTTGATCGTATAACCTTGATCTATTTTTTCTTCATTATATAACCTTGATTAATTTTAATGTTTTTAAATCGTAGGGAACAAGATAAAAAGGAGGATTTATCGTTGGTTTTACGACTCTTCTCCGACTACATATTGCGGCCTAGGTTTACATCTCTTCATCTCTATTTCCTTTTGCATTCCTATATTCTAGGTGTGCTTTGAGGTATTAGTCAAGTAGTGGCTAAGCAAACCACGATAGTCTTTGTGACTGATGTTTGTAGGGATGCTCCGTAGTATTGGCCGGTAGAGGGTCAAGCGGAGCAAATAGATATTTATTTACTTTGCGGGTCTTTACTCATGTTTTGTTGATTCCAATTTTAAAGTCTTCTCTCCTTGTAAATCACTTATTATGAGCTTTTATGTAGGTTACTCTAGCATATAACATGGACAAGAGTTGGATTGATCTGCAAAATAGACTTTCAGATGAATATATTGAAGGTGTTGACAAATTTTTGGACTATGCTTATCAGAACAATTTAAGTGGTTTTGAGAGTAGGATATACTGTCCTTGCAAGAAATGTACAAACCGTTATCTTGTAGAGAGAGTTGTTGCACGTGAGCATATTATTATTCATGGGTTTCTAAAAAAATACAAGACATGGAGTTTTCATGGGGAGTCGTGTGATTCACAAAACTCTAGGGGAGATTGCTCAGTTAATCATTTAAATTTGAGTGATGATATGATTGGGATGATACATGAGGCAGCTGGCATTCCTGTAATTGATGCTAGCTTGCATGAAGATCCACATACATCAAATAATCCAATTGATGATTTTATTGAAGGCGATTTGAAATTTAGAAAACTTATTGAAGATGCAGAGCGTCCATTGTACCCTGATTGTGCTAAATATACATCATTGTCTTTCATGGTTAGGTTACTACACGGGAAAACAATGCATGGATGGACAGATGTATCATTCACTTGGTTGTTAGAATCTCTTATTGATGCATTTCCTAACATAAAACT